>ML438222.1:5313-39968 GCA_005239525.1 Nicotiana knightiana | reverse complement strand
TGTCCTTCAAGGTCACACCCTTAGACTTACCAAAATATCTCTTCAAGATCGTGCTCTCTCGTTTTGTTTTGAGGATCATCGCACATAATGTTGACCTTGAAGGACATTCGAGATGTTTTGTTTTGAGGATCACCGCACATAATGTTGAAAAACCATCTAAACGAGAGAGCACGATCTTGAAGAGATATTTTGGTAAGTCTAAGGGTGTGACCTTGAAGGACATTCGAGATTTTATGTCTCGTAATGAAATTCAGAAGGACGATGCAAATTTCAAACATGTATGCGATTGATGAAGATGCATTTAAACTAATAGAAATTCTTTTTGTGGAGTCANTACAACAATCACCCCCTCCTCCAATAAATTCATACCAGTTTGTAAATGAGCAAGAAGAAGAAGGTCAGCTAATAATGCAAATTGACAACCAACACACAATCCAACCAAATTTTTTGCTACCTTCTGCAATGATAAGCAACAACGAAGATGAAGAAAATATGGAACTAATACCGGTAACATCAGATATAATTGATGAAACTTCTAGTGCCTCTAAAAAATCAAGAAAAAGATNATACTGTTGGTGGATTTCCATATCCATTGTGTGTTTGGTTCTATGAGCGTTTCCCCGATCTTCGAAAGAGGTATATTAAAGAAGACGAGTACCTTGATTCTCCTCGGCTCCCTAGGATGTTACGTTATATATGTGTGGGAGAGCCCAAATATAAAGAACTTGAGAAATATTTCAGTAATCGTTCTGTAACTGAATGTTTTTTTATTTTTTGTAGTTTTGTTAATATGTTGANAACGAAGATGAAGAAAATATGGAACTAATACCGGTAACATCAGATATAATTGATGAAACTTCTAGTGCCTCTAAAAAATCAAGAAAAAGATTGAGGGGAAAGCTAAAAGAATCTCCACCATGTAAAATACTTAGGCATGATGCATTGCATGAGGAAGTAAGAGTAGGATCAATTTTTGCAATTAATTTTCTTTCTGCTTTTGTTTGCCGTTTAACCTCATTCGTTACCGTCTAGTATAGAGACATAAAACAAAACTTCAGGTACAAAAGAATGTTGAAGTTCATCACTAAGAGAAACAAAACTTAAGCTACTACTATACTTCAGCTAGTAGCATGCTGAAGTTCATCACAAAGAGAACAAGAACTTCAGCTACTAGAATGCTGAAGTTCATCAAAAAGAGAACAAAAACTTCAGCTACTTGAATGCTGAAGTTCAAGAAAACAGAACAAAACTTCAGCTACTAGAATGCTGAAGTTCAGGAAAACAAAACAAAACTTCAGCTACNTGAACTTCAGCATTCTAGTAGCTGAAGTTTTGTTCTGTTTTTCTTGAACTTCAGTACTCTAGTAGCTGAAGTTTTGTTTTGTTTTTCCTGAACTTCAGCATTCTACTAGCTGAAGTTTTGTTCTGTTTTTCTTGAACTTCAGCATTCTAGTAGCTGAAGTTTTTGTTCTCTTTGTGATGAATTTCAGCATTCTACGAGCTTAAGTTTTTGTTCTTTTTGTGATGAACTTCAGCATTCTAGTAGCTGAAGTTTTGTTCTGTTTTTCTTGAACTTCAGTACTCTAGTAGCTGAAGTTTTGTTTTGTTTCCTGAACTTCAACATTTTAGTAGTTGAAGTTTTGTTCTGTTTTTCTTGAACTTCAGCATTCTAGTAGCTGAAGTTTTTGTTCTCTTTGTGATTATCTTCAGCATGCTAGTAGCTGTAGTATAGTAGTAGCTTAAGTTTTGTTTCTCTTTGTGATGAACTTCAGCATTCTTTTGTACCTGAAGTTTTGTTTTGTCTCTATACTAGAGTGTAACGAATGAGGTTAAAAGGCAAGCAGAAGCAGAAAGAAAATTAATTGCAAAAGTTGATCCTACTCTTACTTACCTCATGCAATGCATCATGCCTAAGTATTTTACATGGTAGAGATTCTTTCAGCTTTCCCCTCACTCTTTTTCTTGATTTTTTAGAGGCACTAGAAGTTTCATCAATTATATCTGATGTTACCGATATTAATTCCATATTTTCTTCATCTTTGTTGTTGCTTATCATTGCAGAAGGTAGCAAAAAATTTGGTTGGATTGTGTATTGGTTGTCAATTTGCATTATTAGTTGCCCTTCTTCTTCTTGCTCATTTACAAACTCGTATGAATTTATTGGAGGAAGGGGTGATTGTTGTAACATTATATATTCTGAAGCAGATGTAATGTTAGAAAGTTGTTGCTCGTTGTCTACTACCACTATTGGATGCCCTAGATCATGTTGATAATCACCAAATTGTTCTGAAGTTGCTATACTGTCAAGAGATTGGTTGAATTTTGCAGAAAGTTGTATTTTTTCGACGACAAAATAACAATTCTTGTAGACTGAATCAGATGTGAGCAAATGTATACAAGTACTGAGTTCTTCATCTGAAGTTACAAGCATACATTTGCTTGTATTTAGTTTGATATCAAACCATACCTTTACGGAATATCTGCTTGAATCAATATTTGTAACTTCACTAATTTTTTTCAGGAAAGAATTGAATGATACTTGTTTATTAATAAGAACAAGCTTTGTATCATGATCCAAGTATTTGAAGTCAGTAGTCCACCTCCCATTGAAATTAAGTACAACGCAAACTGAACTCATCCTAGAGAAGCATGTTTAGTGTCAAGTATTAGGATAAGAATTTAATTATGAAAAGAAGCTGAAGTTTGAACAAATGTACAATAGAACAAAGCTCATGACAAAGCTGATTAATGTAGGACAAAAGTTAAGCACAAACTATATTTAACTTGAGCATGCAGGAGATAATTACATAGCACAAGAGAAAAACTTCAGCACATTCAGTGCTGACGTATTAGAAAATGAAATAAAAAACTTGAGCATATTTGTGCNGCATTTGAAGAGCTGAAGTATTAGAAAATGAACTAAAAAACTTCAGCACAAGATGCTTAAGTTTTTCTTTGAATGTTTTCCTGCGCTTTTTTTAATATTATTTTTCTATAAAGTCAAAAAATACCTTAATTAAAGAAAAACTTCAGCATTTATGCGAAGTGTTTGGAAAATGAACTTAACAACGTCAGAACTTAACAACGTCAGCATATATGCTTAAGTTTTTTAAAAAACTCATCAAAAAACTATAGAACACAGTACATAACTTAAGCATATTATTAGTGCTGAAGTTTAGCCAAAAAAACAAATTGTTTAGCAAATAAACCAAAAACTTTAGCAAAAACTACAGCATGTTATGCAATCCAAAACCTCGTCATTGAAAATCTCAAGTATCATGAACATCAATCAGATTCGAAAACTTACAATTTGAATTTTTTAATTTGAGTCTGGTTCAAATTTCTGGTTTGTGAGAGGAGATCTGAGAAGAGACGGAGTGATGGAGGAGAATCGGTGAAGTGTTTTGTGCGTTATTCAAATCGTAAAGTGTTTTTATATGTTTTGTCAGGGGTAGAATGGTCATATTAGTGCGGATTTTTTGTTAGCTGGCTACCAAATCAATAATTTTTAAAAATAGGGTATAGGTTAAAAGGTGGCTGCTATGTAGGGTATGGCTGCAAATCGCCCGAGAAAGTAGGCTTGTAATAAAAAGGGTAAAATTGTCTATTCGAAAGGCTTTTAACAAAAGAACAGGTACCGATGCAAACATAAAAACAAAGCGGGTACAGGTTAAAGAGGGGCACCTAAATAGGGCGCCCCGTGCAATTTTTACAGCTTTAAGCGCAAAGCGCAAAAAAAGCATGGGCTTAATGAAAAAAGGCGCAACTGGAGAAAAAGTAAAAATATGTATACGTAATCCAAGACCAATAATTAAAAGCATGAATAACAAATATATGGACAAAAAAATTGAAAAACAATTACGATAAAGTGCAATATCAATTGTTTAGTGTCGCCTTTTCAGGATTACACTCATTGGTAAGGAAAAGTATGCCTTAGAGCTTTGATGTGACATTGAAGCACCCGCAAAGCGACGCGAAACGCTCAACATGTTTTGAGCCTTACTTAAGGCTTAAGCGCGCTTTTTGACAACACTGGCTCTTCATGACACATCAGCGCTTAGGGTGGTATTTATATTACTTTGAACAAGTACTAGGAGGTCATAGGACCCCAAAGTTTAAGTGTTCTTTGAAAAAACTGGACAATTTCAGGGGGGAAAATATGTATTATCCCTAATTTAAAACACTTGCTAGTTTGGCTTAAATTATGACAGCCACTTACATGCAACTCCAGAAACACAAGCAAAGAAAATTTTGGACACCGATGTCAAACCTGAAGATTACAAGTTCATGCTAGAAGATGACAACACGTGATGACCTTTCGTTTTCTATGAAGAAAGATTTTGCTACATATTATCTTTCTCCATTGGACTAAGTAAATGAACCTGTTAGTCTAACCCTGTATTTTGTACTCATTGCAATATTAGTTATTTCTCAGAAGTATAATATGAGGCTTTCCTNAAAACTATTGTATCCAGGAGAAAACTTCAGCATCTGAAGAGCTGAAGTATTAGCAAATGAACTAAAAAACTTCAGCACAAGATGCTTAAGTTTTTCTTTGAATGTTTTCCTGCGCTTTTTTTAATATTATTTTTCTATAAAGTCAAAAAATACCTTAATTAAAGAAAAACTTCAGCATTTATGCGAAGTGTTTGGAAAATGAACTTAACAACGTCAGAACTTAACAACGTCAGCATATATGCTTAAGTTTTTTAAAAAACTCATCAAAAAACTATAGAACACAGTACATAACTTAAGCATATTATTAGTGCTGAAGTTTAGCCAAAAAAACAAATTGTTTAGCAAATAAACCAAAAACTTTAGCAAAAACTACAGCATGTTATGCAATCCAAAACCTCGTCATTGAAAATCTCAAGTATCATGAACATCAATCAGATTCGAAAACTTACAATTTGAATTTTTTAATTTGAGTCTGGTTCAAATTTCTGGTTTGTGAGAGGAGATCTGAGAAGAGACGGAGTGATGGAGGAGAATCGGTGAAGTGTTTTGTGCGTTATTCAAATCGTAAAGTGTTTTTATATGTTTTGTCAGGGGTAGAATGGTCATATTAGTGCGGATTTTTTGTTAGCTGGCTACCAAATCAATAATTTTTAAAAATAGGGTATAGGTTAAAAGGTGGCTGCTATGTAGGGTATGGCTGCAAATCGCCCGAGAAAGTAGGCTTGTAATAAAAAGGGTAAAATTGTCTATTCGAAAGGCTTTTAACAAAAGAACAGGTACCGATGCAAACATAAAAACAAAGCGGGTACAGGTTAAAGAGGGGCACCTAAATAGGGCGCCCCGTGCAATTTTTACAGCTTTAAGCGCAAAGCGCAAAAAAAGCATGGGCTTAATGAAAAAAGGCGCAACTGGAGAAAAAGTAAAAATATGTATACGTAATCCAAGACCAATAATTAAAAGCATGAATAACAAATATATGGACAAAAAAATTGAAAAACAATTACGATAAAGTGCAATATCAATTGTTTAGTGTCGCCTTTTCAGGATTACACTCATTGGTAAGGAAAAGTATGCCTTAGAGCTTTGATGTGACATTGAAGCACCCGCAAAGCGACGCGAAACGCTCAACATGTTTTGAGCCTTACTTAAGGCTTAAGCGCGCTTTTTGACAACACTGGCTCTTCATGACACATCAGCGCTTAGGGTGGTATTTATATTACTTTGAACAAGTACTAGGAGGTCATAGGACCCCAAAGTTTAAGTGTTCTTTGAAAAAACTGGACAATTTCAGGGGGGAAAATATGTATTATCCCTAATTTAAAACACTTGCTAGTTTGGCTTAAATTATGACAGCCACTTACATGCAACTCCAGAAACACAAGCAAAGAAAATTTTGGACACCGATGTCAAACCTGAAGATTACAAGTTCATGCTAGAAGATGACAACACGTGATGACCTTTCGTTTTCTATGAAGAAAGATTTTGCTACATATTATC
Organism: Nicotiana knightiana; assembly: GCA_005239525.1. NCBI lineage: Eukaryota > Viridiplantae > Streptophyta > Magnoliopsida > Solanales > Solanaceae > Nicotiana > Nicotiana knightiana. The sequence continues at coordinate 34,013 of ML438222.1, read as the reverse complement.
TTTCTCCATTGGACTAAGTAAATGAACCTGTTAGTCTAACCCTGTATTTTGTACTCATTGCAATATTAGTTATTTCTCAGAAGTATAATATGAGGCTTTCCTCACCGATCTTCAGTTATTTGTAACTTGAGGTTTTCCTCACCGATCTTCAGTTATTTGTAACAACACATTTGTTTCTCATGGCGCTTGACTGAACATACTTCCAATTCCAAAAACCACCCTTAACCTCACGAACCACAACCCCCACCACCAACACCAACCTCACCCCCACCCCTGGGAAAAAGAGATAAGGAAGAGATGGAACTAATCTTTTCCTCCTAATGCTTCAAGAGTAACATGAAAGAAACAAGCAATAGAGTTTTCACAAATTTTCTTTGCTTCTCATTTTGCTCGAGGAAAGCATTTGCAATCTTGACCGTAAAAAATCGTCAGGCATCATAAACAGGAAGAGTAACATCTTACCAAAAACTCAATAAAAGCTCCTCGAACTGTTAAAAACTATACACCTCGGCGAATCTCCAACCGTTTGGTATTTTCCAACAATATCTGAAAAAGAGCAATATGAGATGCTGATGTAGAAGATTTTATGGGAGCAATTATATGAAGTCAGGAAGGAGGCAATGAGTTGTCAGTCTTACTTCCCGGATATAGCTTTCCACTGCTTTGCAGCCTTCAACTGCTAATTGCATGACATTTTCAAAAATATCCATTGGTAGTTTAGCATCCATCTGCAGCGAGAAGGTTATCGGTTCACCGGGACAAAAAAATGTAGTTTGGATACCTTATTTCAATCGTTACTGCCAACAATAAGGAGTAAGCAAACCTGTAGAAGTGTCACTTTGTCCAACTTGGCTAAAATTCCTACGGTGACATCAGGGCCTCCAGCACTGTCCTCCAAGTAGTTTAGATCTGTTTAACGAGTAATCTCAACTAGATCATTCACATATCACTACTGGGAATGATTGACAATCAGTTAGAAATAAAGAACGGAAAATCAACTAAAATTTTCAGAATTAATTTACCAAGAAGAGGTGTGCTGTTCAGGTATCCAGCACTGCACGATGTGACAAGATCACGCATGGGGATCCCAGCATCAGCTAGTGCCAGCGTGGCAGCATTTATGCATGCTGATCTTGTACCTAAATAATGCACTACACTTTGTTAGACTACACTTCTAGAAAGAAAATATTATTGAAGAGCTGCATTATATGGGCTGCACGTGGCACCAGACAACTAAATGTCTATCCTGATTGATTCTGGACGAAGACAACAGAGAATAGGAAAATAAAATTTAATTTAACATCAACCCTCTATACTGTTCTGCTTACCTCCATCTGCTTGGAGAACTTGGACAAAAATGTCTATCTGAAAAGCAAAATATCAAAAAATCATAAATGGAGGTCCGACTCCATGACTTTTCTTTTTTTTTTTTTGACTCCATGACTTATTCAAGTTAATAGTGTTAAGTGGACCTCGAACCTGAGAGCGAGGCATTAGGTGTGTCAATATGCAAGCTTCCATTGTCTGGCGAATAACAAGAGATATCTCTGTGGATCTCCTAAAAATGGGAAAACAGCAATGTCGTCAAAATGACATCATATGACCAGAAGTCACACAGATCGAATAAATTCTGTTTCTTTGCTAATTGGTGGTAATCATAGATAACAAACTAAGAATTGGCGTACTAAGATCAGTGATTCATGAACTGTGTCTCGACTATCTAGCTTCATTTCAAGATAATTTTTGCGTTGTCTGTGAAAAATTTGTTCTATGCGACCTTCTGCAGCATTACCATAAAGGGTTATTTCTTTGGGCACTGTAAATATTCTTAGAATTCAGCTTTCCTTTTCTACTATGACTACAGTTACTATCCTAGTATCCTAGCAGCACTTTATACGGCTGGACCAGTGCCTGAACAGTCCCAAAGTCTTCCATTTAGTTATAGCATATTTTCACTTATCCATCCAATAACCATTAATGTTCTAGCATGCCTTCCATCTTTTGTACCACCAAACAACTACAGTCCAGAGCTGGTATAACTGTTCTTCTACCACCAGTTTTGTACGATATTGCCCATTAAATTTCAAGCATGCAGCAATTTTTTTCCTATAATGGAACTGAAAGCGGAGCAAGATGATATCATCGTACAGGTGAAAACACATAAAAAGCAGAAGGAAGAGGGACTTATAAGATAACATGGAATCACCTGTCACCCTTATTTTTTCTCCGGCGATCGCCAGTGCTGAAATTAGCCATGCTATATTCGCAACGAACCTAAAAGAGAGCCAATGGAAAGATCATATCATCTCACTTTAAGGTGATACGTCTTACACTCTATCAATTTATCATGAAAGGTAATTTACCAGCGCCTGGTCATTGATCTGTTGGCTCCTGTTCTGGACCTGAATAATGAAACTAACAACAGAGTCAATTGAATGAACCTTTGTTTATATAGCAACACTAAGATCAGCATTGTTATCATTGATCACCGTGGTTGTGATTAGATGTTTTCTTAGATGTGCATATACACCAGCATATGGATACCTATCCAGTTTGCATCTTAGTATGATGCTTTTCTTGACTTCTAAATAATATAAAACATCAATTGCACATTCTTCCCCCATTTCCTTTGGGGATGTTTATTGCGAGTGGAGCAGGCTTTTATTATGGGTTCATTTGGCAATATTTATGGGTTCATGCCGGGACGTTCTACTACGGAAGCTATCCACCTTATCAGGAGGTTGGTGGAACAGTACAGGGATAGGAAGAGGGATCTGCACATGGTGTTCATTGACCGAGAGAAGTCGTATAACAAGGTCCCTCGGGACGTTCTTTAGAGATGCCCGGAGGTGAAAGGGGTGTCGGTAGCGTACATTAGATCGATAAAGAATATGAATGATGGAGCTAAGACTCAGGTCAGGCCGGCGGGAGGTGACTCGGAGCTTTTTCCAGTGGTTATGGGATTACACCAAGGATTTGCGCTTAGCCTGTTCTTATTTGCCTTGGCGATGGACGCCCTGACACACCATATTCAAGGGGAGGTGCCATGGTGCATGTTGTTCACTGATGATATAATTATAATGGATGAGACGCGAGGTGGCGTCAATGAGAGACGGAGGTTTGGGGGCCGGCCCTGGAGCCCAAAGGTTTCAAGTTGAGTAGGACTAAGACGAAATATCTGGAGTGTAAGTTCATCAGCGTGACGGGGGAAGCGGACATGGTAGTGAGGCTCGACTCACAAGCCATCCCCAAGAGAGAAAGTTTCAAGTACCTACGGTCAATCATCCAGGGAGATGGAGAGATCGACGAGGATGTCACGCATCATATTGGGGTGGGGTAAATGAAATGGCGGTTAGCGTCCGGAGTCTTGTGTGACAAGAAGGTGCCACCGAAACTCAAAGGTAAGTTTTACAGAGTGGTGGTTCGACCGGCTATATTGTATGGGGCTGAGTGTGCCAGTGAAGAATTCACATATCCAGAAGATAAAAGTAGCCGAAATGAAGATGTTAAGATGGATGTGCAAGCATACTAAACTGGATAAGATAAGGAAGTGAAGATATTCGGGAGAGGGTGGGCGTTGCTCCCGTGGACAACAAGATGCGGGAAGCGAGGCTTAGGTGGTTCGGGCACGTGCGGAGGAGAACCATAGATGCCCCGGTTAGGAGGTGTGAGTGGTTGGCTTTGGCAGGTACGAGAAGAGGTAGAGGGCGGCCTAAGAAGTATGGGGTGAGGTGATCAGGTAGGACATAGCGCGACTTCAGATTTCCGAGGACTTGGCTCTTGATAGGACCATGTGGAGGTCGAGCATTAGGGTTGTAGGCTAGGGGTAGGTGAGATTTTTTCCCTCTTTGTACCGGGTAGTCTGATAGAGTTTTGTCTAGGTCTGTTAGCGGCCTATGTTGTGTTCACATTATTTTGTTGTTTTGCATAGTTTTGTGTTATTGCCCTTTCACTTATTTGTTTGTCTCTTACGGTGTTGTTATTATCTTTCTGGCTTCTTTGTTGTTACATGCCTTTTCTTTTGTTTCTTTTATGATATTATTGCCTCTTCTATTGAGCCGAGGGTCTACCGGAAACAGTCTCTCTACCTTTCCGAGGTAGAAGTAATGTATGCGTACACTCTACTCTCTCACCAGACCCCACTAGTGGGATTTTACTGAGTATGTTATTGTTGGGCTGCTTCTCTACTGCAAACCCACCCTACCCTAGCCATTTTCATGCCTATCAATGAAGGACCGTTTAACCAGGTTTCTTAGTAAAATTACTGCAAAGACTAAGCTACTGAACAGTCCATGCCATTATCCACACAAAAGATTTATCTATTCCTCTCTTCCGCCACCCCATACTTGAAAAGTCAGCAGATCAACCATCAAAAAATTCTTCTTTTACCAAGCCACATTGCCTCCACCATGTAAGACAATGTCATACAAACTGCTATTTTACATGATCAACTTCCCTACTTTATTTTTCAGTTCAAAGACCATAACCATTTCTCCTTGATAATAATGCAAACAAACAAGAAACAGCAGTTTTATTTGATTCACAATCCAAATAGGGGTAGAATCGGCAGACTGAGTGTGACATGAATTTTACCTCCCTAGGACCATAAACTGCAGCAATGACTTTGGTATTACCCATTTCAAAAGAAGCAGAACTGCAAATAGTCGGATTAAATAAATTCAGTTTCAAAAACAAAAAGATACAGCATCAAAAGAGGATCCAAAATGTTCAGAGAAAACCTTCCCATGTTTCCACCAAACACCGGATAGAACTTCATGTAAAATACACATTTCATGCATCTAATACTTTGGTACAAACACCGAATAAATAACTCACGGTTTATTATATATACACAATTCTCAAAGTCTTTTTCTTTGTTTCTTATTTGCATACATGGTTAAAGTGAAAAACAGTGGTTATATTTAACCTATAAACATTAATGGTGGTAGAAATTAAAGAAGTGTTAGTGGTTACCCATCAGCTCTTGAGACAACCCCAATTTCAGCACGAATTTGTCTCATCTGAAAGTAAAATTTCCACATAGAGGTACATAAGGAGTCAAATAAAAAACACAATGAAGTTAAAATCAATAGAACGGAGATTATGTGATTGAATAGAGGTGTAAGTGTAATGAGAGAAACCTCCATCGGACGGCGACCATCTAATCGAAGACCTTCCGGATTGACGTACTCCATCTTTGATACCACCACCGTCCTCACTTGCAGAGCGGCCGGAGAAAGAAAGGTGGAAGTAGTAGGAGTATGCGAAAGTTCTAAGGTTTAGGAGGTTACTCAGGGTTTTGTGTTTTGGGGTTTTTTTTTTTTTGGGTCGTGTGGTTTGTGGTTCGAGGAAAAAAGGATCTACAGGAGAAAAATAAAGAATAAATAAAAGAAAATAAGAAAAGGGGAAATATGACTTGAGCCTAAAAAAACATCATTAATCGAGGAAAAAAAGTTATTTTTTTCCAGGTGTCAATAAATATTACATACGATAATCAAATATATAAAATATGTATACTATGATGTAAAATATGTATACTAGTACATTAATACACAAAAATATTTTTCGACTATTATTTCAGGAGACGATTATACTGTGTAAAAATCCTTTTCTTTTTTGTGTGTGCGAGGGTGTGTGTGTGTGTTTGGAGGGGGGGGAGGGGGAGGGATTGGAGGCTCTATATTTTTTCTTGTTATAATTTTCTTATTAATATTAAAATACTTATGCTTAGATGAATGTATGGCCATACGGGAAAAGATAAGATTATGAACGAATAAGGGGCCAAGGTATGAGTGATTTGGGGGATTTGCATCTATACCCAGTTTTTAGGTCACCTTTTAACTTATACTTACTTTGCACAAAATTACAAGCGTAACCACTTTTCGGGTAATTTCAGACATACGGGCCTGAAGTAGCAAAAATTTATGTCTCAAGTTTGAACTTCATAATTTTTTGCCTGAAGTGTAGTCTTATCAAAGTAAAACTTCTGATATTTTCACCTGGAGTTTGGCATGACTTGCAAAAGCAATCACGCAAACTTCAGTTCATAGTGCAATGGCAAAATGTCAGTTCAATAAAACTACATAATGTTTTGGCTGAAGTTTTTGTTTTGTAATTATTGAACTTCAGTATTCTAGGAGCTGAAGTTTTTGTTTTATATTTGCTGAACTTCATCATTCTTAGAGATGAGCTTCAGCATTTTAGGAGCTGAAGTTTTGTTTTATATTTGCTGAACTTCAGCATTCTAGGAGCTGAAGTTTTTGTTTTATATTTGTTGACCTTCAGCATTCTTAGAGCTAACGTTTTGTTTTGTCTTTCTTTGAAGTTAGATGACTTTAAAATATAACTTAAGTCAAATTCAGGATTAAAGTTCAGGATTCTACCAAGCAGCCTCAATAAAATCCTCATTAGATTGCCAAGCAGCCAAAGAAGCAATTCGTGGCAATTCGCTTTATCACAGCCTCTATCATTCACCATCGAAATAACGATAGACAAAATTGTATACTTCATATCCAATCAATAATACTTATACAAAGTCGCATGTGTTTGAGAGAGAAAAGAATAAGAGGAAAAAAGGAGCGCATGGGTCAGGAAGAAGAAGAGAAGGCGTCTGAAGTTGTCACAATAGGGTATAGGTTAGAAATTTTAAAAATATGGGTATAGGTTAAATGGGGACGACCAAATAAGGCGCCCCGTGCAATTTTTACGTGATTTTCATGGTGGACAAAATGTGAAAAATAGGGTTGTCCAAAATCGAACTGAAATCGTTAACCGAACCGAACCGATGGCTTATTGGCTTATTGGTATCGGATTATCGGGATAATGGATTGGGAACAGATTGAGATTTTATAATTAACGGCTTAGCGGTTTGGGGCGAATTACTCAATTTTTTTATCGAATAAACCGTTAATCCGTTCAGGATTTTTATATTTACACTTTTATCTCTATGTATATAAAATACTATTGAAACTCTAAACAACTAAATCCGTAATTTCTATTTCCTAATTCTCAATTGATTACTGAACTAATGTGGTTTTCTGGTTTTACAAATTTTATTAATATGTATATGACAGTATGTGTAGTCTTGGTATTGATGAAATGGGATGTATGTGTAATTGAGAATGCCCAAAATGTACATGTGGTATACATCTTGCATGTACTTGGGATGTGTAAACTGTAAAGTAAAGGTGTTAGGATATAAGGACCAAAGGATTATTTGTTGGTTAATATGTGTAAGACAGTGTGTAGTCTTGTTATTGATCGAATGATTGTTAAAAAAAAAATTATTTGGTTTAGCCGATAATCGCTTGATAATTGTTAATCTGATACCAATCCACCCGTTGACTTATTGGATGGCTAGCGAATTATTATATTTATAATTGGATAACTGTTAAATCGAACTGTTAAGTGTAATTATCCGCATGATTCGCCTGATAAGCACCCCAAATGTCTTCGTATTGTATATATAATAAGTATATTTTAAATAACTATTCTTACAATTCGTTGTAATGGTAAGTAAATCTATTGATCAACCTTTTTCTATGTCAATAATTATTATGGCATAATTCCAAATATTATGCTATTTTTCTGGGCAAATTTAGTTGAGTTGTAACAAATGAATGACATGCACTTAAATGACTTCTTCTTTCATTCCTCTTATTCTCGTTTTTATCTACCGTTGGTGTTAAAGGGAGAACTGCGAGGAGCCAACCCTAATACGAGAGGACTGGATTGGGCTAACCTATGGTGTACCGGTTGTTATGCCAATAGCAGCGCCGACTTCAACTTGGATTAATATTCACTTTACAATGGCTTATGTACATACCTTGAGCTAATTAGCTTCGTATTGATTTTTGGACTTATTTTGTAACAAAAGTACTATAAGAAACTATACAAATAAAAGATAATACTCTAATTGATATATTGAAATGAAATAAGAAAATTAATCTTTTTTTCACATGCATATATAATATTTCTCATAGAAAAATAAAAACATTTCTTCCAAAGGAAAGATGTTTTTTTCAAAGTAAAATTACTAAAAGCTTTACCGAAGACCAACAATATCTCAAAAATAATTAAATAAATTGGATATATCATCAGCTAGGAAAAAAATATTAGATTAGGTTGATTGTAAAATACAATAAACATCTTTGCCTTCAAAGGCCTCTAATAACTATTCAGCTTTAAGCTTCATACTCCATCGAGCCGCCATTGGGGTAAGTGACGAGGATAAGCATAATTAGGACTGTTTAAAATCGAACCAAAATCGTTAACCGAGTCGAATTGATGACTTATTAACTTATTGGTATCGGATTATCGGGGGTAATGGATGGTGAACGGATTAAGATTTTATAATTAGCGGATTAACGGTTTGGGTGGGGATTACTCGATTTTCTTATCGGGTAAACTATTAATCCATTAAGAATTTTTATATTTACACTTTTACCCTTACCAGTAATTCATGTATGTACTAGGTTGGAAGACCACTCTTCAAAAATACTTATAGGTTAACAAGACAGTCCTTTGAATTTGAAGCCCACAATAATCTGAAAGCATCAACATGTCATCTTACTATGCTTAGAATTTAGACACGGGATTATATTATTCCCACTACTACCCGTTGAATTTGAACATTCTTTAAACCAAAACAGTCATAAATGCGTGCAAAATTGTAACATAGAATGATAAAATTATCTGATTTTTGTAGCTACTGCCTAATGGCAGTCATCTCTGGCTTTTCATGAATTATGAGTGGACATGAATTGAATTCCTCTCTAAGCCATAATATTACCTTGTCCTAGCGAAGAGGTGCAAGAAGTTGGTATTGTTAGGTCTAAGGAAAGGTAAAGGTAGATGGTGAAAGAATTTGAGAGAGGTGATTAGACATGACATTACATATCTCCATCTCACTGAGGACATGACACTAGATAGAAGAGCATGTAGGTCGATGATTAGGGTAGAAGATTAGTAAGTAGCCAATTTCTCGTCTATGTGAGAGAGTATGGTTCTAATTTAGAACACCTTATTTGTTCCTTCTTCTCATTACAAGTATCGGTATTATTATTCTTTTATTATCTTATTTTTTAGTTTTATCACTACTATTATTTCTTTTATTTTGGTTATACATTTTTTTCTTTTGTATTTTCCTCATAGCTTTTTACTTTTGTATTTTTTTAAACTTATTTTGAAAATGTATTTTTTGAGCCAAGGGTTTGTCATGAACAACATTTCTATCTTACACAAGATATGAATAAAGTTTGTTTACGCCCTACCTTTCTCAGACTCCACTTATGCGCACTGAATTTATTCTTATAGTATCACCAATTCGTATCCTCAAACCTTATTGTCTACCTTTAATTATAATAATGTAGGAAATTATTTTCTTGTGTAAAATTTTTAAAAGTCGAATATTCTTTATGAAAAATACTTTTTCATCAAACAAGCACGCCATATAAAAAATTGGTTTGAGGGGAACTATTCGTGGAAAGAGGATATATATATATATATATATATAGATAGATAGATAGATAGATAGATAGATAGATAGATAGATAGTTATGGTAACGTTTACTTCCTCATCACCCATTATGTGATGCATAGTAGGAATTATTTTACCATGGTGAATGGGGCCAAGTGTTAGCCAGTTAAGAACTCACATATCCAGAAAAATAAAAGTAGCAGAAATAAGGATATTTAGGTGGATGTACAAGCTCACTAGGATCGATAAGATTAGAAATAATGATATTTGGGAGAAGGTGGACGTGTCTCCCATTGATGGCAAGATGCGGAAGCGAGAATCAGATGGTTCGACACGTACAATGGAGAAGTCTTGATGCACCGGTGAGGAGGTGTGGGCGGCGGGCTTTAGAAGGCAGAAGAGGTAGAGGGTGGCCTAAGAAGTATTGGAGAGAGGTGGTCATGCAGGACATGCCGTAATTTCAGATTTTCGAGGACATGTCCCTTGATAGGAAACTGTGAAGGTCGAGTATTAGGGTTGTCCGGTAGGAGGTAGGTGTGCCTATTTCTACTTCGTAACTATGTGAGGCTAGTCCAGGCCTAACTTTTGGGTAAAGCGACTGAAGCCCAAGCTTTAGGTCCCCAACTTTAGGGGGACCCACTTTTTACCCTGTATTTTTTTTAAAATTAAGTATTTTTACTCTTATTACATATCTTGGTAAAAACTGGAAAAAAAATATATCTATGTTCCTTAAATCTAACATATAAATGCAAAATTTATGAAAAAAATCAAGTGATTATGTCTTTTCCTCATTAAATATTATGTACATATTTCCACTTTCTTTCTTGGTTTCCATAATACTTTTTTTTTTATATTTCTCATTTCTCACCAAACGTTAATATTGTGAAAACAATAAATATTTATTTTCACTTCAAGTTGATGAATCAAGTTCTTCTATTCGAACTATTTAGTATTAGTTTTCATCTAACATTTATTTTTCTTGATTTTTCCATATGTATGCATATATTATCCTTTTAGTATTTATCAAAATTGAAATACGTCAATAAAAAAATATGAATCCGGTCATTCAAAACTTATGGAAAAAAAAAAGTTGAATCGTTGATATAATTCCAAAAAAGAAGAGATGATAGTATTCTGGTCGTTACACTCAATTAGATAAAAAGACTTGTTTTTTTTTCAAATACTTATATTGCGTATAGAATAATAATATCAGTTCCTGTAACAATTGCCTTTGGCCGCCCTCGACCACAAACTAGAAACTTGAAAGAAGTTTTTTAAAACTAATTGATAAAATCTTACTTAAAATCAACCATGGCGTAAGAAAGATTGAATGGAATAGCTATATTACCGATTAAAAAAGAATTATTAGAAGAAATTTATAATAAAATAATTATTCATAATTTTTCATCTCTAAAAGGTAAAAAAAAAAATAGATTTTAAGTAAATTATAGTATATATGATTTTATTTTTTTTTAGGAAAAAAGGTTAAATGCCTCTTATGCTAGTTTGGCTTTAAGCCTCCAATAGTGTAGAACCGCCCCTAGGCTAGTCTGATAAGATTTTTGTCTTAGACTGCTAGTGGTTAATGTTGTTTTCTCACTATTCTTTCCTTTTTCATATGTTCGTGTCTATTTACTGGTTATTGCTATTATTTTATTTTTATCTATTTTATGATTTTATGATGTTGTTATTATTCCTTTGGTTTCTGTTGATCGTACTGATATATTGTCTCTTTTTGTCTTCTTGAGCCGATGATCTTTCGAAGACAACCTCTCTACTCTCTCGGGGTAGGGGTAAGGTCTGCATACACACTGTCTTCCCCAGACCCACTAATAGGATTGTATTGGATCGTTACGTTATTGTTGTAGTAGGAGTTGTTTGTTTTCAGCGTGAGATAAATTATGCTTATGTATTATCATTTGATTATTGATCTACTTCATGTCTTTTTAAAAACTTATAATGTTAATGAAGTTAATTATCTTTGTGTTTTCCCAGTAATGATTTTCATGAGTCCGGAATCAAAATGTCATTCTTTTGGACTCAAATAATCGAAATGTGTAAAAAAAAATATAGGGACCAAAATATGTATAACTCCCTTTTAAAAGGGTGTTATATTTGAATTTGAAAAGACGGGCAAGTATAGAGCCTAAACGGACCCCTTCCCTTCCCCACCAAATCAGGCAGAATCCCTCCCCCTTTAAAAAAAAACAATGCGGTCCCCCTCCCCCCCCATTAACCACCAAAAAAGCTCGAGTGAAGCCCACCCATACCACAAAATGTAAAGATTCTCGGTCCCATATCCTAGCTTAGGTGTTAGCTCTTGTGGGTTGCTCGTTTCGGCTCCAAATCACCAAATCTTCAACTTTTCAAAAACCTTAAATCGAGGTATTCCGACTTAGTCTTTGTTAAAACTCGTATAAAAAATGCATATTAGTTGTTTTTAATGTGTTCTCTGTTGTTTTGTGATTTAACTATTTTATTATTTTTATCCGGACTATGATATTAGTATGCTAAAAAAATGAGTAAAAATAGAGAAATTATTATTAGTTGTTAAAAAAATGTTAATTAGTTACTTTTTACTGTGGTATATTTATTTTCGTGAATGTTTTGTGATTAAATTTATTTATTGTTCTTATCCGGTTTATATTATTTATTTGCTTAAAGACTAGCAATATAGATAAATTGTTACTTTAGTTCCCTCTAGTGGTATCTTGTGACTTATTGTAGTGCTTATATTTGTAATGTAGTGCACTTTTAGCATAGTAAAATGTAGTTCCCTTTAGTGCAATATCATTGTAGTTATTGAAATTATTCATTTAAGTATCTATTATACCCAAAAATACGTCAAAAAAACTAGTAGTTCACACACAAACTCTGTTCAATTCTAGTCAACGATCGTAAGAAAATAACATTAGAAAAAAATAATATTTTTCGGATACCTTGGTGCTACTGTGCCTCAAATATCGAGCCCGGAACCCATATGTGAATATTTAATAATTAAATTTTCTATAATTATAAAACTTAATTATTTAATTTTATTATAGTAAAAAATAAGTGAGTCATAAACAAAAATATATAATAATAAACTAACATCTAAATTAATAAAACTAACATATACAATATTAAACTAACATATAAATAATAAATTAATATTTAAAATAACAGACATGTTGAGTGATAAATCGAGAAATTTTTCTCATCATGAACACAAGAATTCAGGATATCTTGGTGCTACTGGGCCTCAAATATCGAGTCCGGAACCCATATGTGAATATTTAATAATTAAAATTTGTATAATTATAAAAATTAATTATTTAATTTACCAACAAACATATAAAATAATAAAACTAACATGTAAAATAATAAACTAACATATTAAAGAAAAATAATGTAATTACTATTGTTTAATTTACAGTAGACGACATGGAGGTTCCATCTTTGCATCCCAGACCTGCCAGGCTAGAGCTACTGTTGTTACAGGGAGATCATAGGCCGTCCCACGTATGGGAGGGACAGTTACTGACCTAGACGTTCCGCGTTAGGAGAGTAGACGATATGTGGGGCTTTCTCAAGGACCATGCTCTCCATACCCGTATAGTCAGACGCCTCCAGGATATAGGCTTTTATAGGATTGTGGAGATCAGCCGGCTGCAACTTTATTGATTGTTGATCACGACCTTGATAGAGCGGTGATGACCGGAGACATACACATTTCATTTGCCCATTGGCGAGGCTACTATCACGCTGCAGGACGTGGAGGTCTTGATGGGCTGCCCGTTGATGGACACCCTGTTGCTCTGCCGCATGCCATCAGAGAGTATACGGGTTTATAGTACCTGAAGATGCCACAACGGCTCACCGGTTTCCATCCATCGGAGGAGACTGCACTGGTTGGGGCCAATTGTCTGCAGTTGACGCCCGTCCGACAAATATTTGGAGGCATTGCACCCTGACATCACAAACGATACACCGGAGCTTCATATTCACCGGTACACGAGGTTGCTGTTGCTCCTTATGTTTGGAGGGGTTCTGTTCCTGAACACTTCGGGAAACCTAGTCAGCTTGAGATTTCCTCATCATCTTGAGTGACTAGATGATTTACCTCAGTACAGCTAGGGTGTTGCTGTTCTCGGCTACTTGTATAGACAGATGTGTCGGGCGATCATGAGCACCCAACATGCCGTTGCTGGATTTTTGTCGCTGCTACAGGTGAAAACATATCCGAATACTCTATTCATTAAAACATACCCATTAAAAATATACCTTTAATTTTACGTCTATTTTTTATATAAGGTTTGGGCCTAGGAGCGGTTCCTGCAGTTGTAGCCACCTCTACCACCCTTAGCTCTTGGTGCACCACCTCTGTTTCTCCCTGTAGCTAGGAGGTGGGTTGATAGGTAAGGATATGGACGAGAGTACAAGGCTCGACATAATCTCCCCTGTTGCATGGATTTGTTGGATTTGCTGGAGGGCGCACAGGTAAATGTATACCTAAGTTTACTTGGCGTGGCTTCATATGTATTGCGTATACTCATGTTTTCTGTTGTTACTTAATAGTTCATTTGGAGGTCGTACAACGATGAGCTATTGCTCGGTCGGCCGACTTATATGGAGCTCTTCCGTCCCGTTGATGTGCCTTGATATTGTGGAGCATCATGCCATCGAGCGCGTACTTCGCCAATTTGGTCGCCCGCAGCTTGTACCACTGCCGCCCGCCTAGCATACCACACATTACTAGCGAGATGATCGTTCCAGTTTGGACCAGACATATATGACATGGCTAGAGGCACAAATCGATACTTGGCACCAGCAACTTGACCTGATTTTGCCCCCCTTCACCGCGTCGGACGGATACTGAGCATGATTATATGGGTTGGTATCGCAGCGTTACCCGAATTTTCATCGGGAATCCCATTTATCGCGCTGGCAGTCAGTACATTCCATATGTTGGGAGGCACGAGGCACTGGTATGTTATTTGGTATACTTACTTATAACTTTAACCTAGCGTTCCGTAATTTATATTTTACATGTTGTGCAGGCTATTGGCCTACATTGGTTCCACCAGTTGGGGTTGCAGATGCAACGGTATAACATAGAGGGTGCAACCGCTTTGCATGAGTATGGCCGGCATGTTACCGGTCTGGCTTCCCAGACATTGAGGCGAGCCCGAGATGATGATCACTTAGGATACGCGACTGATTATGTGGTGCCAGTGCAGTACTGTCGTGGGGCACCAGTGGCGCCGGAGCGTGGGGGTTGGCGAGGAAGTGGTCCCCAGCAAGGGGGCGTTAAGGCACCTATTGAGGATGTTGGAGTTGATCAACCGGGTGACCTCCATGATCTAGACTACACTCACAGCCGCATGTCGTCATTCAGCCTTCAGCTTCAGCTCACTCTAGGGACTTCGCAGGTGACCCCGTCAGATCCATTGTTGATCACGGGCATGAGCATTACGCGAGAAGATTAGGATTAGTATTTTCCTGATCCTCCAGGCCCATCGACCGTTGCTGATGATCGGCTGTCACAAGATGTGAATAGTGGGCGTCGGCTGAGTTATGGCTCATCATCGAGGGATGCTGGGGATCTTTCACAAGCACAAGTATGTTTGTATTACTATTAAATTTAAATTTATTTTTATCTCATTGATTAGCCATAAATATCTTTATATTTTTTTTATTAAGGATTCATCCTCGCCCGTCATGGAGGCCACTTTGTGCGATACTGACATGGCTACGATGGATGATAATATTTAGGATCCCGACAATATCATGGTAAGATAATTTAAATTTTTGTAACTTAACACGTACATTACAAATATATATTTTCATATACTGAAATATCTTATTATTCTGTAGGTTACTGCTGGACAGACGACCCCTTCTACCGAGCCTACCAGCCCTACTGACGATCACGATGCAACGCATCCTCCGATAAAGAGGCGACATGATGAGGATGATCCTGATAGCATAGCCGGACACGATGGGATGTGCCTCGGGCCAACAACTGCATTGAATCACACAGGATGTGGGACACATTGATTTTTTTGTATTTTATGTACATATGACATTCAGTAAATAATAGCAACAATTTTTATTGTTTACATTATATGCGCATGATGTTTTTATTTCTCCGGTTCTTCGTTAATTTAATACTACAATACAAACACAAACATAGTAATCTAACATAATTTAAATTCAGTACATGTGTTTGTTTAGTCACTACCGCTTATTATTCTCTGCTCCAACCACTTAAATTTCTATTTCATTTTATTGTTTACTTCATCCGCCTCTTTTAGTTTCTCCTGCAATGCCGCAATTTCTCATTACATTTCAGACTCACGACGTTGGTATTCACTATTCATATTCCAAACACACTGCAAACATGATTTGTAGTATTCCTGGTTAATGGTTTCATCAAACCATTCCTCAAACATACAATGATTTCTGTTATTGCCTCCAAACCTGTATAGACACATCCAATATCTGCCACCAACATAACCATCGGACCAACATGCCTTCATAATCGCACGTTTGCTACAATAGCACATTGGTTGGTCATTGCGTCCAGACATTTGTTAATGCAAGAAAAATAAAAAACTTATGGAAAGTTTTGCTATTTGTTTTGGTTAACACAGATAATAGCTAAAATGCACTAGTTATTTATAGGCAAGACAACCCCCATAACGTAGTATTTCATTGCGATATGCTTCACGTGTTAAAGATTCTTTCGGGTATAATACAACTTTTCTAGAAGATAGTTTTTGCAGGCGAGCAACTTTTCAGGTCAACAAGACAACACACATAACTTAGTATTTCACCGCGCTATGCTTCACGTGTTAAAGATTCTTTCGGGTACAATACAACTTTTTCATAAGATATCTTTTGCATATGAGCAACTTTTCAGGTCGACAAGACATCTCGCATAACGTAGTATTTCACCGCAATATGCTTCGCGTGTTAAAGATTCTTTCGGGTGCAATACAACTTTTTCAGAAGATAACTTTTGCAGGAGAGCAACTTTTCAGGTTGACAAGACAACACAACGTAGTATTTCCATCGCATTATGCTTCGCGTTTAAATATTCTTTCGGGTATAATACAACTTTTTCAGAAGATAACTTCTGCAGGCGATAAGCTTTTTCAGGTCGACAAGACAATTATTATTTTAAAAAATGGGTTTTGTTTAGATTGTTGTACTGAAGTATTAATGTTAAATATCAATAGTATTTAAGAACAATGGAAACATAATTTTATTTCATACATTCTGCAAGATAAACAAGTACATACACATATTACAACCACATTACGGAAACAAAACACTACATGTATCCTTGATAGTTGGGCACATTAGATGAACTTTCACCAGTAGCTGGATTATCACCGCCACCCAAACCAGCTGAAGGGCATCTACGATAGTCGTGTCATGTTTGTGAGCACATGCCATATTTGCGCGCATAAACGATATCACCAACATCCATTTGGTTTCGTATATGAGTTCTTTTTTGCACTTGTCTCTGACGCAAAAACTCCTTGTTATACACCATTTTTAATGGTTCCAATTGCCAATAATTCTCAGCACCCACTGGCTGAAACTGCCCACTATAGGTGTTTAAGTATGAAACAACACTATATTCTTTATCAACGTAGTTGGTTAGTCCTAAACCTGCATGTTGAAAGCACTTGATGGCATGTGAGAACGACATGTGGTAGATGGACCATTTTCCACGAGAGCATAACCTTCTGGATTCATTTATGGTGTATATTATAAACTGTGTTTTGATGGATAGCAGTGCGAACTTCAAAAATATTTCACTCGTGGCAATACTGTAAATATGAATGCCAATGTGCTCGTCGCCTGTATTTCTCAAATCTTTTCATTGGTATTGGCATAAATTCAACACTCATTTCCATCAATGACGATATACCTCTAGCCTTTTCAACAAACCTCTCCCCCATTTGCTTGAATGACATCCGCACTATGGCAGTGACAGACAATCCTCATGTAGACTTCAATAATCCGTTGAAAGACTCTGACACATTTGTAGTCAGAATTCCCCATTTTCTTCCACCATCCGCAGGCAAAGTCCACTTGTAAGGCTGATGTCTCATCAACCAGCGATAGGCTCTCTCGTCTTCCTGCCTGATAGATTCCATACGCCTCCTGAATTTACACTCTTAGTATTTTGTTGCAGCCATCCACATTAAATCATGCAAATCCTTATTGGGAAGTACCTTCTGGAAATTGGCCTTCAGGTGCCTCACACAATAACGTTGGTAGGCATACGGTTCTTGCCATGCAGGTAAATTCTCTACAAAACTTATAATACCACCATGCCAATCAGATATTAGACAAATACCTGAACGTTGTTTGACAACGTGTTCTTTCTAGTGGTTCAAAAATAGTGTCCACGTCTCTTAGCTTTCATTGACACAAATAGAAAAAACTAAGGGAAGTATACTTCCATTAACATCTACTGCAACGGTGATCAACAACTTAATATCATACTTTCCATAGACATGAGTGTCGTTTATGGATATTACCGTCCATCAATGCACAAAACCATCAATTGAAGGTTTAAATGCCCAAAGCACGTATCTGAATATATATTCTGGTATTCCCGAACTCCGCTCAATATTCCATTTAACAACAGTCCCGGGGTTAAAGTGTTGCAATGCGACCATGTACTTGGGTAGAGATGCAAATGACTTATCCCAGTTACCATAAACAATTTCAAACGCACATTTGCGTCCGAGAAATGCCTTTATTTTGGTAATGGTGCACCCATATTCCCGGTGGACGGATGTAATACACTATTTGATCTTGTACCTTATGGACACTTCAATGTGTGGAATCAAGACAAGAGAAATCAAGTCAACATCCAAGTTGAAGTGATTCCCACTGAATGTGTCTATTTCACAATTGTGGGTGCCAATGTATTTACCCACTTTCCACATATTTATTTTCTTCTTTTTCGCACACAGCACCCAATTACAACCTGTAAACTATCTACGTAAACAACCTTGTATACATCGGGAGATGACTCTCATACCGTCATCTCACGATACTCTTTTACGCTGTACATTTTTACCATCCTGCTTAGGCGCGCTTTATCAGGAAAAAATATGCCCTTTGACAACATCGTCGGTGTAGACTCATCCCACATTGCTGTCCGAATTTCGTCAGTATCTCTTGTGAGGACATCCACATCCGACATACTTGGTAAATGATCAAGGTAGAGAATCTCACTTGGATGAAACGACACGTGGGACTCGTACACTCTTGGTCTAACGGGGGGTGGAGCATGCTCTCTCGTCAAATTAGGTCCAACATTCTCTTCCTTCTCATCATCACCCTCATCAGGGAAGGATGTGTTATCTCCGGACTCATCAGTATTGTTGTCATAATCACTATTCTCTTCTTGACTCTGTGTATCTGCCAGATCCCGATTAAATATGTCGTCTTCAGGCAATTGAGTCAGGACGTGACGTTCAAGTTGCTCGTTTTCACTGCACAACCAACAAAATAATGAGTTACTCAAATTGATAAATACATTACATATAGCTACATCACTTCACTTACAAATCGTAATGTGTTGACATCCCATGATGGACATTATCCTGTTGGTATGACTCCTGGATGGACCACCGTGATCCAACACACCAGAATTACTCATATTCCAATTAGGCGTTGGTTCATAACTTGTAAAATTCATATCTGGTTGGTACCCCATGTGGAATCTGTGAGTGTTAATACAAATTCAATACAACAAAATAAACATCGTAACACAAAGGAAAATTGAAGTTTACCCCTCGTCTTGTGGATTATGTAAAGTAGGAGAGAAATTATTTCCTCGCTCCCCACTTGCTCGTGGAGATAAGTTTAGATCAGGCTAAACTCTTTCAGCCGGAACCTATTCGGCTAAAACTACTCCAAAATAACCACCCGATGAATGAGGGATATCCCTGCTTTGCGCAACTCATTATTGTGAATGTCTTCAACCTTGACGTACATTTTTAATATTTTTATCACAAGATATTTCCGGTATTCATCCGGAGTCCTCAAAAAATCTCTCAGAGTTTCATCATCCTCGATGCTAAACTCAGCATAACAAGCAACCCCTTGCGGAATGACATAATACAGATATCTTCTGGTTACTTTAAGGCTCACCGAACGTTTGCTTACACTAATTTTATTATATAACAACGATACCAATCTATCGTACTCCATTGTAAGTGACAACTTAACATGATACTGTGGAGATAAACTACAGCTTACTAAGTTATTCACCACCATAACCTTAACCCCTAATATAATGAAACCCTAATTTTTCGCTCTTCAGACATTATGACAAAATGCAAAACAACTTAACGAAGAAAAATTTCACAAGACTTGAGAATATTTCTGAATGGATTTTTATAAAATCCTTAACGTTTTTAAATAAGGCAATGCCCAATCCGGATAGTCGAATTTTTTGAGGTGTAACACCTTAAATAAGGGCGCTATTCCCATTTGAATTATTGCTATGTCAGTTAAACACAAAAGAGTTATTGGTGGGCCCACAAAATATGTATAGCGATGTAATAAAATGCGCTATACCTTCTCTATTTTCAAATTCAGGTATAGCGCGATAATAAAATGTACTATATGTATAAAATCTTTTTAAAGGGTGCTATATCTTAACGGACGTTATATATATTTTGATCATTATTTATTTTTTCCATATATTTCGATCGGTTGGGTCCAAAAGGACCATATTTTGGCTTCGGACTCTGATTTTCATCCAGAGATACATGTATGATTTACATCACACACTGTATTATACTAATTTTACATGTTGGAATCTTCACGTACGAATTGTTAGTAGTGTATTTGCAGACTTTTGTTGTCATTTTGTCAATAGTCATAGTCATCACCTTGAAATTCAATTCAAAGGTTAGAAAAAGGCCGTAGGTCAACAAACCAATTGAAAATTGAATATAATGGAACCCACCAAGCGCAGAGTGGAAGTGGACCTTCCCTTTTTCTCATAAAAATCAAAGCAGCCTTAACCATTTATATAATTTTTTAAAAATAGTACACTTTTTATCATTTTATTTGTTTTTTATTAAGTAGTAGTAATATATCGCTTTGATGTTAATTTTAGTGATTGCAATGGGGCATTTGCATCTATATCTATTTTTTGGGATACGTTTTAATTTATATCTGCTTTGTAAAAAAAATTACAAGCGCACCAACTTTTCACGTAATTTGAGGCATACGGGCATGAAATAACAAAAAATTTTGCCTGAAGTGGAGCAAAACTTCAGATATTTTTGCATAAAGTTTGACCTGACTTGCAAAGGTAATCACACAAACTTCAGTTCATAGTGCAAATGACAAACTTCAATTCAATAAAACAACATGTGTTGGCTGAAGTTTTTATTTGCAATTGCTGAACTTCAACATTCTAGTAGCTGAATCTTTGTTTGTAATTGCTGAACTTCAGCATTCTAGTAGCTTAACCTTTGTTCTGTATTTGTTAAACTTCAGCATGTTTTAACTGAAGCTTTGTTCTGTATTTGTTGAACTTCAGCAATTTTTAGCTGAAGCTTTGTTCTGTTTGTGATGAACTTCAGGACTGAAGTTTGTTTTGTATTTGCTGAACTTCAGCATTCTAGGAGTTAAAGTTTTTGTTTATATTTGCTGAACTTCAGCATTCTTAGAGCTGAAATTCTAAGACAACAACAAATTTAATAGATCATGATTAGCAACGATTGATGTTGTTCATTTCAAAGGTTAAAGAATGAAAAATATTTTCGACATGAAAACAAGTTACCACAGATAAATTAGAACAAAAAATCATTGTTGCCTGTAAAGCTAAAATATCCAAGAGTTTAAATTATTGTGAATAAGACCAAACTGAACATAATGGAATAAGCAAATATGTATAAATTATCAGGCTAGAACGCATAACGATATCTCAATCTTCAACATTCAGAAAATGAAGGAGGAGCCGAAGTTGTTTAAACAGTGGATACAAGTTAAAATTTTTAAAAAAAGTAGATATAAGTTAAACGGGGGCGACCAAATAGGGCGCCCCATGCAATTTTTATGATTGTAATACATTAATATTAAATCTGTATTAAGTCTTTTTATCTGATCAAGTATTGTCTTGTACTTGTATTATCTTTCTTTAATACTTTTAATTTTTAAAAAAAAAAATTCTAAACCAACAATATCTTTCATGATTAAGGCAATATCTTTCCAAATTCTCATCACCTAGTTATATCAACTTCTTTTACCTCTAAACAAGAATCCAAAAAAAATTCATACGCTTGTAATTGTTCAAAATTTTAAAGTTTAATTTTCTTAGGTTATTAAAAAATTGTACCCTTTTTACTTCAAAATTTCAAAATTTCAAAATTTTAAGAATTATCATTATGTTTTCTTAATAAGCAAATTATTAAATATTAAAATGAATTCGAATAAACAAAACTAATTAAGATGATTCATGCAAATTATAACTATCGCAAACAATTTAGAATATAGAAAGTAGTTGTAATTTTTGTGACGCATTTGCGCAATTTTTTTTTTTTTTGATTAATAGGGATATTTTATATATAAAACAAGAAAACTAGGAAATACACCACATAGTACTATCAGTGCTGGGGGTACTTTAATTGCCCCAATACTGTTATGTTTTATTTTACTGTATTAATATTATATATCAAAAAATTCCTAACAATTTCAGTTTCTAAGATGTCTGCTCAAAATATATTATTTGCAAATATTGGAGGATTAATACATCATTTCCAATGACATCTTTTGCTTCACACAAGTAGAGAGATTACAAAAACTAAATTCAAGTTCAACGATACTTCTTTTTTCAAATATTATTGGTATTCAAGTAACTTACTTGCTACCTCACACAATATATATACATATNTTGGGGCTTTTGCATCCGTACCCACTTTTTGTGTCACGTTTTAATTTATACCCGCTTTGTAAAAAAAATTACATCTGTACCCGCTTTTGCGCATAACTTCAGCATGCGAGGCTGAAGTAGCAAAGGCAATCACGCAAAATTTCAGCATTCTAGTAGACGGGCCTGAAGTAGCTTGCGAACTTCAGATCTAGAGCTGAAGTTGTTGTCTTGTAACTGGGGAACTTCAGCATACGAGGCTGAAGTTCTCCAATTGTAAAAATAAAAACTTCAGCATACTTCAGCTCTAGAGCTGATGTGTTGTCTTTGTATCTGGGAAACTTCAGCATACGGGGCTGAAGTTCCCCAGTTGTAAAGACAAAAACTTCAGCATACTGGGCTGAAGTTCCCCAGTTTACAAAGAAGAGCTGAAGTTCTCTAGAGCTGAAGTTTTGTCTTTGTAATTGTCTTTATAACTTGGTAACTTCAGCTCTAAAGCTGAAGTTTGTAACTTGGAAACTTCAGCTGAAGTTTTGTCTTTATAACTAGGGAATTTCAGCCCCGTATGCTGAAGTTTTGTCTTTATAACTGGCAAACTTCAGCTTAACTGGTGAACTTCAGCTCAGCGAGGGAAAGGAAAAGTGGGTACAAGTTAAATTTTTTTAAAAAAGCGAGTATATGTTAAATAAAAAAGCGAGTATATGTTAAAAGTGGGGGCGACCAAATAGGATGCCCCGCGCAAATTTTACAATTAACTTTGTACTGATAACTGTCTATCTTAACCCGGTAGCCTCTAGTTTGACACCTCATTTTACTTAGTTAAGTCTTATTTAGGAAGTTTAATAATTTCTTATTTTACCCCGATTTTAAAAAAATATATTTACATATAGTTATAACTATGTATTAAATAATGTTATGATAAAAAATCCGTATTTGGTATGAGATGAAAATTAAATGATTGGACGTCCGAACTTTAGTCGAGAGGTGCAACAATTACTATATTGGCTATTGGAGAAAAGGGGTTGTTCGCGTTAAGAGCCAGCAATTCCACGAGACCAACAAGGAAGAGAATCAAATTCTTCTATTCCCAATAATTCTCTATTCAGGTTCTTCACGCCTCTGTTTCTACATATATATATAATTCTTCGCATAATTTGCTGTCTTCTCGTGATTTTTTGCATCTGATCTAGGTTTTCTCGCGTTGTTTTTCGTTATATCAGATTCGATCTCGTTCTCTGAGTGATGGCTTCGAAACGGATTTTGAAGGAGCTCAAGGATCTCCAGAAGGATCCTCCTACCTCTTGCAGCGCCGGTATGTTCGTCGTCGTGTCATTGTTTTATGTAAATATCTATTGTTTCGTACTTGCCAATCAAATTACGTTAAATTTTAAATTAGTGAAGAAACTGATTTATTTGCATCTAGATTAGATAAAAAGTTTAGGTTAAACGTTCCTGAGATGGTTTGCGCTGTTTATACCTTGTTGTGGTATTTGATTTTTCTTATGGCTCATTGTGTTACCATAATCAAGATGAGCTACGGTTTAAGCACAAAACGAGGGTGACTGATTTTGTAGGATTTAAGTTAGAGTTAACTTGCTGGATAAATTGTTGAATGCTGATACAACATAATATCGGGAGAAAATTGAATTGTATTAACAGTTTTGTATCCATATCAAACAGTAACACTATATTCTCTTTATTTTGGAGACATATAGACAGCAAATGTTTAAGAATTCCCACTCTATGGTTATTTCTCTCCCAGGGATCTGTCTGCCAGTTGAATAATTTTGATACTTTTAATATAATGTGATGCTAGTGAAAGAAAGTTTTGTCGGTAAAGTTTCATTCTTTATTCTTCCTTGGCCAATCAATCTATCACTCAATCATATGCCATTCTGTCATTGTCATTTTCTGATTTTTGTTTGTCCTATCACGCTCAATATTATATATCTACTTTGGGAAATCTTAGTAGCTCAGTTGGTTGGCTACCTGAACTTTCACGGTTTCACCTTATTGGTGAGGGTTCGATTCCCTACTTTGGTATTCCCTCCCCTAGTTTCCCTTCCTCTACCCCCTATATACAATAATTTTTCTTAAAAAAATGTATCTACTTTCGTATTTTTGCCCCTGTTCGTTAGTATCTGTGCAAGTTGTTCCATTCTGCCTTTCATTCTTTCTATACTTAACATAAACTATGTTAAAGCCAACACCTCTTTGCCACCTTTAGTTAGAGCTTGGAAGTGTTGCTCCCACTTTGTTTTTGTTAGAGCTTGGAAGTGTGTCAGTAGTCATTCATTCTGTTCGGTACTCCCACTTTGTTTTTGTTCTCGTACTTGGTGATGGAGAACCATGCATTCATCTTGAAGTCCTTTTTTGATAATATAGTGTAAATTATTAATATTGAAGTTTTGCTCATAAAAAGTAGTCCCTGCCTAGATGTCTTTCAATGAGAATCCTTTGCCTACATTGTCATCCCGTTGCATTAAGCTTATTAAAGTGCTTTCTACTTCTTTTGAAATGCAACTCTTGTTGCCAGCTGAGTCTTCAACTTATTATGTCCTATGGAGATATTCCACTAGAGAACCTTGTACGAATTTAGTGGTTGGTAGGGCCTTGTTAATTCTGAACAAGAGGTTGCGTAACTATTCTTTGCATCTGTATAAGGGAGGTTTTTATTGTTGATAATATGGGTCTAAGTAACCTAAATGGAAAAACATGATTAGTGAGGATTCATGAAGCCGAGCCCAACTTTCTTGGGATCGAGGTGCATTGTTGTTGTATCTGTATAAGGGATGTATGTGTTATGTGGTTCATCATTGACTGATATTATCTTCCTTACCTTTGTACCATGTGGAATGTGGTAACAGGCCCCGTTGGAGAGGACATGTTCCATTGGCAGGCCACGATTATGGGTCCCCCAGACAGCCCTTATACCGGTGGTGTATTCCTAGTTACTATACATTTTCCTCCTGATTATCCATTCAAACCTCCTAAGGTATGAAATAGTTCAAATAGCTTCGCGATTAATTACTTCTGCTGTTTGCCGATGTCCTATTTATTTTTCAGGTTTACAACTTGGAGAATAGTTCTGTTGGATTCTGACTGTCTTATAGTTCAACTTTGGATAAGCATGTGGGTATATATTTTCTGGTTAGGAGCTCCTGGTTATGGATCATAGCTTTTAGGGCATTGCAGCCAACATAATAAGTAGATTTGGGCTGTTAAATAGTGACAAATCAGTGGTGGAGTCATTGCTGGTAGATGTCCATTTTACTGAGTTACATGAACTAGCTCAGGTCAGGAGGGTCCCTGATGAGGTGATCAAAGAAAATAGTGGAATCGTTCTCATTGAATTTAGGCTTGTTGGTGAGCCTGACTTACTAATTAAGAGTTGAGAGTCGTGTGGGAAATCCAGAAAAACATTTTATTAGTATATTTCAGTGGTGGAGCTCCACCACTAGGAGTTTATGTAAGGGGATTCAGAAAAATAATAGAATGTCACTCGTTGGATTTAAACATGTGACCTAAAATAATTTTGAACCCTCTTTGCCACTACAGTAGAAACTTCTTTAGGTCACGGGGATTCAACAATTTATATATAGCCAAATACATTTCTTTTTGCCCTACTTTGCACAGTATTAGTTTCCATGAAGCTGATTCAATTGAACTTCTTTGGCTCTACATTGCTCCACCCCTGGTATAATAATGTGTTTCATGAAGATCACCTTGTCACCAAAAGAAAAAAGGATCATGAAAATGAAAAACATTAGGATCTTCCTGCTGCCTGTAAAGTCAGCAGTACAGAGTACTCATTACAGCTTTTTTAGAATGAACAAATTTCTTCTTGGCGAAGGATTGAGAATGTGCAGGATTCAGCTTCTCTGGAAAGAAATCATGGTTAATATCAACATGGTTATCTATGCATGTGCGCGCACGTCTCTCTCTCTCTCTCTCTCTCTCTCTCGCTTTCTCTCTCTCTCTCTCTAATAAATGTACATCCTACTATGGAAACTCATCATGTCGGGCATGATATGATCTGGCAGTATTTGATGGAATTCTGACGTGTGCATAATATATCTTGTCAACATTCTTGTGTTATAGTTATGGATGTATCCTTGCAGGTTGCTTTTAGGACAAAAGTTTTCCATCCAAATATTAACAGTAATGGCAGTATATGCCTGGACATATTGAAGGAGCAGTGGAGCCCTGCCTTAACTATTTCCAAGGTCCTTTCTTACCTTTCAAGCTATCTTTTATTTGCTGACAAGTAGTAAAAGCTTAAAAAAAAGGGGTAGTCCGGTGCACCAAAATATCGTGCATTCACGCAAGGTCCGGGGAAAGGCCGCACTCCAAAGGGTGTGATGTAGTCAACCTATTCTAATGCAAGCATTAGTGACTGCTTCCACAACTCGAACCCGTAACCTATAGGTCTCATGGAGACAACTATATTGTAGCTCCAAGGCTCCCCTTCAGTAAAAGCTAAAGAAAAACAGATATATTCTTAGGGCTTGCTACGGTCATGGTTGATAAGAGCCCTTGCAAATAGATTTTGAAGTCATCAGCCAATTTATATAATGTTCTCTTGTTAAAAAATAACCATCAGCCAATTTATATAATGTGAAGTTAAAAATAATTTTACTTATTAAAAAAGGAAATGATTTAACTAGAATATTACAGATGATAGGGACTTTTTCCTTTGGCCTCTTTGTGGTATCTATTCTAGCCTTTAAGTGATGGTGAATACAGTTTAGCTCTACGTAAGATGTCCATAAGACCCATTCAATAGAGTGTCTGAATATACTCCTGCCTCAGTTTCTAATGGTGTCATCTATTGTTTTCACGGATCAATATATTCTCTTTGAACGGCTCTCCTTGGCTAGTTTAACTGGTTGATTTTCATGGAGTCATATAGATATGTTTCTTAAGCTGGGAAAAGTGTTTGTATTGCCTTCAGGTTTTGCTTTCAATTTGCTCACTTTTGACGGACCCAAATCCTGATGACCCCTTGGTGCCGGAGATTGCTCACATGTACAAGACAGACAGAGCTAAATACGAATCAACTGCCAGGAGTTGGACTCAGAAGTATGCCATGGGTTAGAACATTACCTATAAGGGCCCGAGTCCATGTAAAAGAATTCATGTGCCTGTTCTCTCTCCTCTCCCAATCAACAAAGTGTAGAATAACATTAAATGTTGTCCTGTCCAAGAAAAAAGAGATGCTTTGAATATTTTTATATGGATTCTAACATTTTAAGAAATATGGGAAGTGTTTATTTATCTGGTTTAGGATTGCAGCTTTGATTTTGACGATATATGTAAAACTTTTAACAGCTTCTGTATTTAATTTCCAGTTGTTTGTTACTTTAGATAAACACTCTATAACGTGTGAGAACTATCCTTCCATCCGCTGAGGTGGGATATTTTCATCTTCTTATTATCTTGTTTATCTAACCATGCACAAGTACTGAAAGGTTGACGAAAAATCTTGAAGTAGATAAATGAGCCTGGACCGGTAATTTAATTTTGTACTGTACCATCTTTTACAAACTGATCTGGTATGGTTTTCGTTCTTCTGTTTTTGTGCTAAACATTGGTTTTAATAGATTAGCTTAGATCCTGTTACTTCTGCTGTTAACTTTTGCTCTTCGGGTGGTGCATGTATGTGTTTTTGGTCTTCGGTATCTGTCCTTTCGATGATTAAGCATTGTCCCACAGAAGGTGTCAAATTATATTTCAAGGCAGGTCATGGCTATTTAGAAAGTGATGGTTGTTCCCATATGGGCGTTCTCCATCTAATTGATTTTAAACCTGAGATGTCATTTACCAAACTCAATCATTGAAGCCAAATGATATATGATCCAATTCATTGAACTGACTCTTCCCTAAGTTTCAGTCATGTCTTTGTCGCAGTGAGTGTATTCATATGAAACGATAAAATACCTCTGAAGGCAAAAAGGGGGCCCTCTAATCAAAATATCAATTAACAAAATTATACCACACACTTCCTGGTAAATCCAGTTTCAGTTTCTCCTATGAGGGGACCTTAGCATTATTAAGAAACTAGGAGGGAAATCCGGAAATAATGTGCACCGAAAAATTTGACAATAACAATAACATTAGAGAATCACCACCAAAGGATGTGGCGAGGTTGCTCCTCCCTTAATAAGAGGTCTCGAGTTTGAGTCCTGGGTATGAAAAAATCTTTGATAGGGAGCGCTTCCTCCCCGAATGGGGCTCTATGCGATGCGAATCCGGATTATAGTCGGGCTCCAATGCGGGTACTGGGTTGGAAAACCAAAAAAAAAAAAAAAAAAAAATTAG
>ML438214.1:0-12921 GCA_005239525.1 Nicotiana knightiana | reverse complement strand
AAGGATATTTTAACTTTCCACTTTACCGCACGATATAGAATAACAGTGAAAAGGGTGTTTCCTAAATGTCCATGTAGCCCCCTACTTATATATGTGGTCGACAATACACAAATAAGAAGGGCTCTACTAGACACGGCCTCAAGACATCCTAGGACACTTTAAAAACCTTAGGCTCTGATACCAAGTTTGTCATGCCCCAAAATCGAGGGACACGACCGGCACTTAACCGGGTGACCCCAATCAAGCGGACCTGGATTTCCCTCACCTATCCCACTTACTACCCTATGATATCAATATACCTTACTTATGTGAACTAGTAATTAAGACTTAAGCATAAACTTACAAGTTGGTTTCATTTCTACCTTTTCATCAAAACCAACATATGATCCAAATGTTTACAATTTACATACAACATTTACAACGTAGACAACAATTCCGAACCGTACACCTACTACCCAAAATACACATGTAAATTACACACATTGTGTATACGGAGCCTCTATGATTAGAAAAGATTTATATAACACTTGCCGCCAACAAGGCCCCAACTATACCATACACTACACGATAAACCCAAGATAAGGCGACATGAGCCACACGTGGCCCCGGGAGGAAGTGGGGCTCACCAGAACAGCTGACATAAAAGAGAGAAGGCACTACTAACGGTGGGCTGAATTACCTGTTGTAGAACCACCTACATTCATATAAGAGTAGCACCCCTGGCAAAAGGGACATTAGTACTGTGGAATAGTAATAGCATGTATGAACAAACATTATCCCATGTACAATCAAACAATACGCAAATAAGAGACAGTAATAGAGCCAATCAATCAATGCACGTGGAAAGAAACAACCAAAATCAACAAGTTTCACAATCTCTCCTTTTCCCCTTTCAACACCACCATATTAAAGAGTTTCATAGATTTTCATTTCAATAGTGATAATGATCACATTCCATACTTATTACCTCGGCCACCCTTATCACCACAACCCATCAACCTTATTACTTCGTGTTGCGGTGCGCAACCGATCCCACCTGACAATCATATTTCATAATAACAACCACAAACAATTACATCAAACGAATTATCATTTCAAGGAATCACAAGTTCACATCCACAATTCATATATTTGGACCCAAGGCACAATAATTCTCCCCAAGTAGTAATTCATATACAATGCATTGCCATAACTGTTTAACTCATTTACATTATTTCACAATACCCTTTTTCATTACTTACCACGCACGGTTTTTAGCAATTATATACATTCCCACCCTTGGGCACATTAACCTTCTTTCATTCATTAACACATACTTTCATATTGATACACTCGAGAATTTATGAGCTTTGCACATAATAAGATAGGCACATCAAAACACTTTTCACAATATCATATAGCACGGTAGTATGGCTATCAACTAGGACAATCAGAGAATAGAATCTTATGTCTCAACCCATTTGAACAATCAATTCACATATTTTCAAACAAGCTACACATACCCTATGCTTGGACCCAACAAGAAGATTCTACAAAGGTCAAAGTTATCCATACATACCTGGGGTCGAAATCCATTTTTAACTTTTACTCACAAATCACCGAACCGACTAGTACCGTCAATCTAGTTCACAATTAAACATATTCAACACAGAATTAGATATCATGCATACAATTTGAACTCTTCTAAGAATTTTATGAAACGCTAGGCGACCCCACTAGATTGCCACCCCTTCTTTGTGAATCTTACCCCAACCATCTCCCTTTTGATAGATTAAGATGTTTTACTCACATGCATGCATGGGTTTGACCTCCATTTTCAAGAACCATCCTATGTGTTTTATCCTTAATTAAAATCTGAGAACTTTGGGGAATAAAATGGGGTGAAGATTTACCTCTTTAAGGGAAGAAGACAATCCTAACTCGATAGATTCCGGGCTTGAGCGACATTGAAGAACCAATTTTTGATGAAGAACTTTCTCTCTCAAGAACCCTCTCTCCCTTCTCTCTATTTTTGCTCATAAATCAGTTAAAAATGAAGGGGAGGGGTGTTTTAATGTAATGGGGGTCGGGTTTTAAAATTAGAAAATAGGAGCCCGACACAAGAATGCGGTCAGGGATGCGATCGCATTCCTGACATGCGGTCTGCAAAATCGAGCGCATAATGGCCCTCAAGATGGGTCAAAATTTAAAACACACTTTGCAGGTATGTGACCTCTATGTGATCCGCATACCCGTTATGCGATCGCATAACCTCCCTCACCAAAATCAATGGGCAAGAATGCGACAACTATGCGGTCCGCAGAACCAACATGCGATCGCATTTTAGACCGCATAGTTGTCCTCAAATTGGGCAGTGATTCTGCCCATGTATGCGATCATTATGCGATCCGCATACACGTTATGCAATCTCATAGTGCGACGCATAACACCCAAATTTCGGGAAAATTCATCTATCAAATTCGGGGGTACTTTTTACTGAAAATGAGGCCCGTTTTTAAGAATTTCTACAGTTATAACAACTTGGGGACTTATTCGGGTATTATTTTAAACAAGAAAATTGTACGGGTCTTTAGAATCTATGGTTGTAGTTCTAGATGTTATTTTCGTGTTTTGATCACACGATCGAGTTCGTATGTTGTTTCTAGACATGGATGGAGCCCCATGGGCTCGGGTGAGTCTCGGACGCATTTCAGAGTGTTTGGAAGAGTTTCAGTTTTTCTAGTTTTTGGACTGATGCTTCAGTTCTCTCAAATGCGAGATACAATTTGCATTTGTGAACCTAGCATCTTTTAGGAAGGGATCACATTTGCGAGGTGGGCTAGGGACTGACTAGTTCTGATTTACAAACATTTTGTTTGCTTTTGTGATTGGGGAGCTGGGAAGGCTTGATCGCATTTGTGATCACATGATTTCTTTTGCGAAGGGCCTGACTTCACGAATGCGAAGTCAGAGTAGGCGCTGCAATTGCGATGGTTTGTCCACATTTGCGACATCTGCACCTGAACATAAGGGCTGGAAGATAATATTTTAGTCTCATTTTCATATTTTGGAACCCTCGACTCGGTAGGAAGCGATTTGGAAATGATATTTTTACATACAAATAATGAGTAAGCGATTTTGATTAATTTTCTATTATATTACATAATTATATATGAGCTTTAACATCTAAATCATGGGATTGAAGAGATATTTTGGGGATTTTTGTATATGTTTTGATAAATGAAAATTTTAGTTTTGAGAGTTGAAATGGACCCGAATTTGAAAACAAAATACATATATAGACTCGTGGGATTATGGGTAGTCAAGCTCTATCCTTGGACCCAGGTTTTGACCGGGCAGGCCCGAGGTTGACTTTTGTTGACGTTTGGGAAATTATATAAAGATCATAGATTTACTTATCAGAATTGGTATCTCTTGCATAATTGATGTTATTAGGTCAATTTCGGTTAGATTTGAGTCGAGCGGAGGTGAATTTTAAAGGAAAAGCTATTTTTAGTGTTGATTTGGCCTAGTTAAGTTAAGTATCTTGCCAAAATTTATGTGGGGGAACTACCCTATAGGCATCGGTTTAATTTCACTGTTTGAGTTACGTGGAAAACGTGTACACGAGGTGACGAGTGGAAAAAGGACCTAATATGTGGAAATTGCCCCGTTTAGACTTTTCGGTTTCTTAAATGCATTTAATTGAAGTTGTCATAGATTTCACTCTTACATGATTTAATTGAAGTTCATATTACTTGTTACCTATTTTATTATTGAGTTATTCTTATTTGATGTTTTCATTACATATTAACTCTTTCATTATTGAGTTACTCTTATTTGAAATTACTATTACATGTTATCTCTTTCATTATTGAGTGTATTCTTCCATTTCATTGTGTCAATGTAATTCTTGTGTCGATTTACTTTCTGTACTCTCATGTTATTGTCAATGGGTTCATCAAACGCCGAAATTGCGATGATTTTTCCACATTTGCAACATCTGCATCTGAACATAAGGGCTGGAAGACAGGATTTTAGTGTCATTTACATATTTTTGAACCCTTGACTCTGTAGGAAGCGATTTGGAAAGGGGATTTTACATAAAATTATTGGGTAAGTGATTTTGGTTAATTTTCTATTATATTACATAATTATATATGAGGTTTAATGTCTAAATCGTGAGATTTGGAGGGATATTTTCGGGATTTTTGTCTATGTTTTTGTAAAGACCCATAAAAAAAATTTCATGGCTAAAAATAATGCCCAAATAGGTCCCCGTGTTGTTATAACTGTAAAAATTCATAAAACGGACCCTTTTTGAGTAAAAAGTACCCCGGGACTTAAAATATATAATTTTCTAAAATTGCGCAGGTCTATAGTCCACTATGCGATCGCAGATCAGGTATGCGGACCGCATAGTGGTCGCATACTTGGACAGTTTGATGTCCATTTTGAGGACATCTATACGGCCTAGAATGCGTTCACATTTCTCGAATGCGGGCCGCATAGTTGGCGCATTCTTGCACCTGGGCAGTCTGCTTTTCTTTTTGGCCCATTTGAGGGCCATTTATGCGACAGGAATGCAGACCGCATAGCAAGAATGTGATTGCATTCCTGACTGTATTTTTGTTTCGGAACTGTTCAAATTCTTTTTTATACCTGACCCCCAGTTCATGAAAATACTTACCCCTTTCATTTTATGCTTATTTTCTGATAAATTAGAGATAGGAGAGAGTGGGTTCTAGAGAGAGAGAGTTTCAACTTCATCAAATTTGTTCATTCATCACTACTCAGGCCTGAAATTGATCACGTAGGACACCATTTTCTTCAGTACAAGAGGTAAGCGTCTACCCCACCAACCTTAATTTCTAGATTTTGTTAAAATGAAACATGGTTAGGTGAGTTCATGAAGGTGGGGGTAGAAGTCTTGCATGCATGTAACCAACTATTCATAATCTAGTAAAAGGAAATGGGTTAGAGTAATCTTTCACTAAAAAGAGGCCATTTAATCTAAAGGAACACCTAGTGTTTGATATAATGCTCAAGTGAGTTCAAGACATGATCATTATTCCTAATTCTAAGTTCAATTATGCCACATTCTGAACTAGACTTAAGGTGCTAGAAGGTCCAGTGAATTGTGGTAGAAAATTAAAGGGGAATTCCGATTCAAGGTATGTATGGCTAACTTTAATCTCTGTAGAGTCACCTTGTTGGTGTCCGAACACATGGTATGAAATTCTCGCTTCAGCATATGTGAATTGATTGTCCTGCTGTGTCGAGGTGTAAGATTTCATTCATTGATTTTCTTGGTCGATTTCCATGCTAATTGCGATTGTGAAGGGTTATTCTTTGTGCTTATCCTATCATGTGTAAGGTTCGTTAAATGTTCGAATAGGTCAATATGACAATATGTGATACTAAATGAAAGAATGATAACGTACTCTAATTTGGGAAGGTACCTAATTGCTAAGGGCCGAGTGCGGCAAATGATGAAAAAAAACTGTGGATTGATTTAATTGAGTTAAATGATGATGGCAACACCATATGTGAATTACTATTTGGTAAGGATTATTGTGCCTTGACTTCATATAGTTGTTGGTTGATATGAACTTATGTTCTTCATGATGAAGATCCATGTGGTATAATTGTTGGTTATTGTGGCTATCAAATGTGAAGGTACGGTGGGATCGGGTTGCGCGCCGCAATACGAAGTAATAAGGATGGAGGGGTAACAAGGGTGAAATGTGAATTTACGGTAGGATCGATTTGCGTGCCGCAATACAAAGTAACAAGGGTTGACAGGTAACACTGGTGAAATGTGAATGTACAGTGGGATACGGTTGCGCGCCGCAACAGATGAAAAATTAAAATAGGTAACTGTGGAAATCTTCATTTGTAACTTCCTGTATATCTATGTAGTACTTGTTTGGTTACCATGGATGTCTTCCAATTGTGTACTATTTGATTCTACTTGGAATAAAAAATTTTCATACATACTAGTACTATTCAAAAGTACTAGCGTCCCTTTTGCCAGGGGCGCTACATCATTTATATAGATGTAGGTTGTTCCACAGCAGGTAGCTCAGACCGCCGATAATGGTGTTTCCCCTTTATACCTTCAGTAGATCCGATAAGCCCCACTTCTTCTCGGGGTCGTGGGTAGTCTATATCATCTCTTTTGTATATGTTGTGTCTTTTAAAGTATAGTCGGGGCCTTGTTGATAGAAAGTATTGTGTAAACCCTTAGTACTCTTAGAGGCTCCGTAGAAATGATGTGGGTTGTACATATATATATTTGGGCAGTAATTGTGTTTACTAGTAATCGTGGTCCGAATTAGAATTATTGTATGTTTTGTTATTATCAAATGTTGAAATGATGAGATGAACTCAACTAGTAGATTTATGCTTAAACTATAAATTGCTAATTCATGTGAAATAATGTATATTGTAAACACGGGGTAACACGTTGGGCTTGACCGGGATTGTCCGGTTGGGCGCCGGTCTCGTCCCTCGGTTATGGGGCGTGACAAACTTGGTATCAGAGCCTCAGCTTTGAAAACGTTCCTAGGATGTCTCAGAGCCGTGTCTAGTAGAGCCCTTCTTATCAGTGTGTTTTCGACCACATCTATAATTAGGGGGCTGCATGGACATTTAGGAAAATACCCTTTCATTGTTACTCTATATCGTGCGATGAAGTGGAAAGTGAGAACATACTTATCTAACTCGTGCATTGTCCCATTTTTCTGTAAATGGCACCCAAGAAGAGAACTTGACTCGGCCCAGAGGACAATGCCACCCCAGGAATGGCCTCATATTCTCCAGCTGGTGGTGCGGGTGTGAATGATTCCCCGGCCACAAACCATCCTGACTGCTCCACTCCAGGCTAGACTATTCATGTTCCTACTCCAGCGGAGGGTGCTGAAATCTCTCCCGCTGATGTTCCTGATCATTCCTTAGTCCTAGATTCTGATTTCGCTATTTCTGATGGGGACCTCAAGGGAGCTATTCAGATGTTGACCCAGCTAGTGGCCTCCCAGGCCCAAAGATCAAGTGTTGCCCCTGTGTTCTCTGGTGAACAAGGGGATTCTTCAAGTTCCACAGTCAACCAGTTTCTGCGGTTATCCCCTCAAGAGTTCACAGGCACCGACCCAGAGGCAGATCTTCAGGATTTTATAGATGAAATGTACAAGACTCTTCGGGTTATGAAGGCTACAGATATAGAGGGGGTTGAGTTGGCTTCCTATCGGTTAAAGGGAGCAGCGTATTCGTGGTTTGAGATGTGGGAGGGTTCTCGTGGGGAGGGGAACCCTCCGGCGAAGTGTCATGATTTTGTTGATGCCTTCAGGGATAATTTCTTGCCTGCCGAGACTATGGAATCCCGTGCTGCGGAGTTGGAGGTCCTTAAGCAGGAAACATGAGTGTGTGGGAGTACCACATGGAGTTCGTGCGCCTGTCCAAATATCCATCCTCATGATCCTGACTATGGACGCTAGAGATCGACGGTTTGTTCAGGGCCTTGGTCCCTTGGTTGTTAATGAAGCTGCTACAGCTTCCTTGCATTCGAATATGAATTATGAGAAGATCGTGGGATTCTCCCAGGTCACAGAGGCTCGGAAGATGAAGATAAGGATGGAGAGAGTGAGTGGTAGTAGGGCCTGGTCAACGGGCAACCCTGGGAGCTCAGTTGCAGGTGAGATATCAACCCTTGGGAGAGGGTCATTAGGGCCATCCCATTCCTATGCTCAGTCTTCAGCCAGTGCCCCATCATCAGGCCACATTTATCAGTAGAGGGGTCACTTTGGACCAGGTTCAGATAGTAGAAGGTTCCATCAGTTGGGTCGTTTAGCTTGGAGGTTCCAGCAGCAGCG
This sequence comes from Nicotiana knightiana, assembly GCA_005239525.1. Taxonomy (NCBI): domain Eukaryota; kingdom Viridiplantae; phylum Streptophyta; class Magnoliopsida; order Solanales; family Solanaceae; genus Nicotiana; species Nicotiana knightiana. The sequence continues at coordinate 5,071 of ML438214.1, read as the reverse complement.
GAGGGCCTCATGCCCTAAGTGTGGGAGTTCTCATTATGAGCCTTGTTACTTGGATATACCAGTGTGCTACAGATGCGGAGAGAGAGGCCATATCCAGCGAGACTACCGTGTACCCAGTCAGGGCGCGGGTAGGGGTACTGCTCAGCCATCTAGCTCTTCAGCCACTATATCTTCAGCACGTCCTCCCGCTCCAGCAGGGCGCAATACAACTAGGGGCGGAGTGGGGGGTGTAGGGGAACCCAGTCGGTTCTATGTTTTGAGTGGTCGCCAAAGTGCGGAGGCTTCCCCATATGTTGTCACAGGTTTTGTGACTGTTCTGTCACATGATGTTTATGCTCTTATTGATCCCGGGTCTTCTTTGTCACATGTTACTCCATTTATTGCTTCAAGTTTTGGGATAGAACCCGAACAACTCCACGAGTGATTCTCTGTGTCGACTCCGGTTGGTGATTCTATTATGGCCGTGCGAGTCTATAGGAATTGTGTTGTCACGGCGCGTGGTCGGGATACCACGGCCGATCTTATTGAGTTAGAAATGGTAGACCTTGATGTAATTATGGGGATGGATTAACTCTATTCATGCTTTGCTAAACTCGACTGTCGAACCAGGATGATGAGGCTTGAGTTTCCTAGTGAATTAGTTATCGAGTGGGAGAGGAATAATGTTGTGCCAAGAGGTAGCCTTATTTCATAACTTAAAGCCTCTAAGATGATCAAAAAAGGGTGCATCTACCATTTGGTCCGGGTTGCGGACACTACTTCAGAGGTGCCTGCTCCCAAATCTGTGCCTGTTGTGAATGAATTTCTTGAAGTATTCCCGGACGAGCTTCCTGGGATTCCACCAGATAAAGAGATCGATTTTTAGATTGATGTATTTCCATATACGCAACTAATATATATTCCACCTAACGAAATGGCGCTAGCAGAATTGAGAGAGTTAAAAGAACTATTGAAAGATCTATTAGAAAAAGGTTTCATTCGGCCAAGTGTGTCGCCTTGGGGAGCACCGGTTATTTTTGTCAGAAAAAAGACAGATTGCTTCGGATTTGTATTGATTATCGACAGCTCAACTAGGTCACCATCAAAAACAAATACCCATTGCCTTGGATAGATGATTTGTTCGACTAGTTGCAAGGTGCTAATTTCTTCTCAAAGACCGATTTGCGGTCCGGGTATCACCAGTTAAAGATCAAGGAGCAGGATATCCCTAAGACTGCCTTCCGGACTCGATATGGGCACTTTCAATTTTTGGTAATGTATTTTGGGCTAACCAACGCCCCAACAACTTTTATGGATCTTATGAATCGGGTTTTCAAATCGTTTCTTAACTCCTTTATGATTATCTTCAGTGACGATATCCTTGTTTATTCGCGAAGTCAGGAAGATCATGCTACTCACATCAGGGCAGTTCTGCAGACTCTTCATCAACACCAGTTGTATGCAATGTTTTCGAAATGTGAGTTTTGGCTAGAATCAGTAACCTTTTTGGGCCATGTTGTTTCCAGGGAAGGGATTCAGGTTGATCCCCAAAATATTGAAGTGGGAAAGGATAGGCATAGGCCAACGACCCCAACAGAGATTCACAGTTTATATGGTCTAGCTGGGTATTATCAAAGATTTGTGGAGAGATTCTCTACCCTCGCCTCCCCATTATCTAAGCTGACGCAGAAAACGCTAAAGTTCCATTTGTCTGATGCTTGTGAAAAGTGTTTTCAAGAATTAAAATTTAGATTGACTACGGTGTCAGTATTGACCTTGCCAGAGGGTACAAAAGGATTGGTGGTTAATTGTGATGTTTCAAGGGTTGGTTTGTGTAAAGACCCGTAAAATTTTCTTTTTTAAAATAATGCCCGAATGAGTCCCCGAGTTGTTTTTACTGTGGAAATTTTTAAAACGGACTTAATTTGAGTAAAAAGTACCTCGGGACTTAATGAATAAAACTTTCTAGAAAGTAGGCATTATGCAAAGTAACGGACCGCATAATGGTCGCATACACGGACAGATCACTACCCAATTTGAGGACAACTATGCGGTCCAATATGCGACCGCATTTCGGTTTTGCGGACCGCATAGCTGTCGCATTGTTGCCCTTTGAGTTTTTGGGAGGGAGGTTATGCGACGCACTATGCGATCATATAACATGTATGCGGACCGCATAGTGGTCGCATACCTGGGCAGATTGTTTTCGATTTTTTCCCACCTGGAGGGCCATTCTGCAGTCGACTCTGCCGCATTCTTGTGTCGGGCTCCTATTTTTCTAATTTTAAAACCCGACCCCAGTTAATTAAAACACCCCTCTCCTTCATTTTTAACTAATTTCTGAGCAAAAATAGAGAGAATGGAGAGAGAGGGTTCTTGAGGGAGAAAGTTCTTCTTCATCAAAATTGATTCTTAAAAGTCGCCCAAGCCCGGAGTCTATCGAGTTAGTGTTATCTTCTTCACTCAAAGAGGTAAGTCTTCACCCTATTTTCCCCCAAAGTTCTCAGATTTTAATTAAGAATAAAAGACATAGGTTGGTTCTTAAAAATTGAGCTCTAACCCATGCATGCATGTGAGTAAAACTTCTTAATCTAGTAAAAGTGGAGAGGGTTGGGGTAAAATTTACAAAGAAGGTGTGGTAATCTAATGAGGTCGCCTAGCGTTCGATAAAATGCTTAAAAGAGTTTGAATTGTATGAATGATTTCTAATTCTGAGTAGAATATGTTTAATTGTGAACTAGATTGACGGTACTAGTCGGTCGGTGATTTGTGAGTAAAAGTTAAAAAAGGAATTTCGACCCCAGGTATGTATGGCTAACTTTAAATCTTGTGGAATCCACTTGTTGTGACGAGCATACGGTATGTGTTCCTTGTGAGATAAAATGTAAATTAACTGTATCAGTTGATTTCCACCCCACTGTGTTATACGCGATTGAGAAAAATGATTTGGCATGCCTACCTTATGGTGTGCAAAGCTTATAATTGCTCGGGGGTATCGATGTGAAATGGTGTGAACAGGTTGATCAATTGTGGTAATTACTTGTATATGAATTACTGCTTGGTGAGAATTATGGTGCCTTGGGCCCAAATAAATAGTGTGTTGANTGTGACGAGCACACGGTATGTGTTCCTTGTGAGATAAAATGTGAATTAACTGTCTTAGTTGATTTCCACCCCACTGTGTTATATGCGATTGAGAAAAATGATTTGGCATGCCTACCTTATGGTGTGCAAAGCTTATAATTGCTCGGGGGTATCGATGTGAAATGGTGTGAACAGGTTGATCAATTGTGGTAATTACTTGTATATGAATTACTGCTTGGTGAGAATTATGGTGCCTTGGGCCCAAATAAATAAAGTGTTGATATGAACTTGTGTTCCTTGAAATGATGATTCTTGTGATGTAATTGTTTGTGGTTGTTGTTATGAATTTAAATTGTCAGGCGGGGTCGGGTTGCGCGCCGCAACACGAAGTAATAAGGTGTGGGTTGTGGTGATAAGGATGGATTAAATTTTCAGGCAGGGTCGGGTTGCGCGCCGCAACACGAAGTAATAAGGTTGATAGGTTGTGGTGATAAGGGTGGCCGAGGTAATAAAGATGGAATGTGATCATTATCACTATTGAAATGAAAATCTATGAAACTCTTGAATATGGTGATGTTGAAAGGGGAAAAGGAGAGATTGTGAAACTTGTTAATTTTGGTTGTTTCTTTCCACGTGCATTGATTGATTTGTTCTATTACTGTCTCATATTTGTGTATTGTTTAATTGTAGTTAGGATAAAGTTTGTTCATACATACTAGTACTATTCCACAGTACTAACGTCCCTTTTGCAGGGGGCGCTACATTTTCTTATGTGAATGTAGGTGGTTCTACAGCTGGTAATTCAGTCCACCGCCAATAGTGCCTCCTCTCCACTCCGCAGTTGAATTGGTGAGCCCCACTTCCTCTCGGAGCCATGTGTGGTTCATGCCACCTTCTTTTGGGTCTATCTTGTATTGTAAGGTATGGCCGGAGCCTTGTTTCCGGCAAGTATTGTATAAAATCCTATCACTCGTAGAGGCTCCATAGACATAATGTGGGTATTGTACATATGTATTTTGGGTAGTGACAATCGTGGTCCACGTGGTAGAAGTATGTATGTTGTATGTATCTTGCAAGTATTTAGTATCATATGTTGTTAATGGTAAGACGCAAACATGAATTTAACTGGAGTTTTATGTTAAGTCTGAAATTGTTAATTGACATGAATAAGATATATTGGAATCACGGGGTAACGCATGGGATAGGTGAGGCAAATCTAGCTCCGCTTGATTGGGGCCACCCGGTTGAGCGCCGGTCGTGTCCCTCGATTTTGGGGCATGATAGTTTGGGGTGTGTATTGATGCAGCGCGGGAAGGTTATAGCACATGCTTCTAGGAAACTCAAGAATCACGAGAAGAATTATCTCACACATGATTTTGAGCTCGCAGTGGTTGTGTTTGCATTAAAGATCTGGAGGCATTATCTTAATGGGGTCCATGTGGACGTGTTCACAGACCACAAGAGTCTTCAATATTTATTCAAACAAAAAGAGTTGAACTTAAGGCAGCGGAGGTGGTTAGAATTGCTCAAGGATTATGATATGAATATTTTGTACCATCTAGGAAAGGCAAATATTGTAGCCGACGCTCTTAGTCGGAAATACATGGGTAGCTTGGCTCATTTGGAAGCAGGTCAGAGGCCTTTGGCTCGGGAGGTTTATCAGTTGGCTAGTCTGGGTGTCTGTCTTTCGACCTCAGACGAAGGGGATGTCATGGTGCGTAATGGAGCAGAATCTTCACTTGTAACGGAAATCAAGCAAAAGCAATTTAGAGATCCAGCGGTTCTACAGTTGAGAGAGGAAATTCTGAATCATAAGATTACAACATTTTCACTCGGCAATGATGACGGTGTTTTGCGGTGCCAAGGGAGACTGTGTGTTCCGGACGTGGATGATCTTCGGGAAAGGGTAATGACAGAGGCTCACAATTCCAGGTATTCACTACACTCAGGTTCTATGAAGATGTATCATGATCTCAAGGAGATTTATTGGTGGAATAGTATGAAATGG
>ML438208.1:79886-112256 GCA_005239525.1 Nicotiana knightiana | reverse complement strand
TGATGAGTGATTGGGAGGCATGAGTGACAGTGAGGTTGCCCGAGGGGCTGATACTGAGTGGTTATGAGGTGCTGAGTGATGTTCTGCTCGAGGGGCTATTTATGTTTCATGTTTTTCCCGAGGGGCTACTTATGATTTATTTCATTTTACACTAAATCCTTCGGTTATTTTTACTTCTGAAATTGTTGGAAAACACATTTTTCAAAGGATTTTTCTGAAGTTGGTTTTAAGGCATGATGATTTCATATATCTTTTGTATATATTATTGGAAAGAAAGGCTGTGCATATTATGAACTGATGATATTGATTTTTTTGTGTTTCTTGCCGCTTAGACTTGATTTATTTTCATTAGTACTGAGTTGGCGTACTCACATTACTCCCTGCACCCCTATGTGCAGATTCAGGTGCTGATACTGCACGTTAGCCATCTATTTCGTGCGGAGCCGGAGTTCGGGATACAGAGGTAGCTATTCAGCGTCTGCAGCATCTCTTCTTTTGTTGTATCTAGTTGTTCGTTCGGAGGTTTTGTATTATAATAGTAGACTTGTTAGTATATTTCTTAGATGCTCATGACATGTTGACTCCGGATTTTGGGGATGGTTTAGACTACTTAGCTATTTATTTTTGCCTAATGAATCCAGTAATTTTATATACTTTATGTAATGTTGAAAAATGATTTGGATTTTGGAAAGAAACTGTAATTATGTGATTGTTGGCTAGCCTAGTTCCACGATAGGTGCCATCACGGCCAGTTTAGGATTTGGGGTCGTGACAATAGGGTTGGCCTCTAGGATTAAAGACGAGAGATGGAACGGCAGTCATTGGATCTGCTGGTCAACGGCTCCGATTATTTTGATAATTGGATTTTTAGAAATGATTTAAGTGGGAAATCGGTGGCCATTGGATTAAGAGATTTTGGATGGTTGAGATTAGATCTCTGGATGAGGGTACTAAAATCAAAAGAAGAATCAGAGGATAAACGCGAACCGTTGATTAGATGGATCAATGGCCCAGATGCATTTTGTTTCTTGTGTGAGTGTTACAGAGAGATGACGTGGTGTGAGCCGATTAATGCAAAGAGAGTGGCTTGGATCGCCAACAGGGAAGAGATGGGGATGTTTGGGTTGGGTATATTTCGTTTGGGCTTTAGTAATTGGCTTGAAAATCAGTTGTAGAATAGCCATTTTGCCTTTGATTTGAGAATTGCAATTGTAGCCTTTTTCTTTTAATTGCCTTTTGAATTTAATCTAAATAGACTTAACAATTTTCAATAAATGTGGTAAAGATTATAATTACTATATATACGACTAGTTATTTTAATTAACTATTTATAAAATACTTTGTTTTCCTAACTTGCAACACTAATTTCGAATTTCACATAATAGTCTAATTAATTAGAAATTGAAGGGTAATTTATCAGATTAACTATAGAACCTATATAATGTATGGATAAGAATTTATTTTAATAATATTCAAATAGTAAATATATTTGTAATTACATAATGTTAATACTAAGCGATCAACTAATACTTAATTAATTTTAAAAAAAGTAAGTATTTATTACTATAAAACACTTTAAAAATATTTATTGTAAATTATTAAGTATAAATAAATTAAGTTAAAAAGGGAGGGTCAAAATTGGTCGTCAACACATTCCACTTACCTGGGAGTTGCCTTTCGAGTCAGTATACTTATGTACATATGTTTATGGGTATGGAGGGTCCATTTCCCGGCCTTATATTGTTTATGTACTCCTTAGAGGCTTGTAGATAGATGACATGTGTATAGATATTTTGTTCGGCGTTGTAGGCCCATCTATCCCATGTATATCATTTTGGGGTTGTCCTATGTCAAGTACTCCGCTATGTTTTATTCAAATTGCCTCATGATGGCCCTTTCGTCCCATTTATGCATGATAGTATGGTTAAGGATACGTTACATTGTTGCTCGGTAAGTAAGGCCCGGTGCCCGTCGCGGCCCTCCGGTTTGGGTCGTGACAAACTTGGTATCAAAGCAGGTCTGTTCTAGGGATTTTTATAAGTCGTGTCTAGTATAATCTTGTTTATGGGTGTGTTGCGCGCCACACTTATATACAGGAGGCTTTGAGACACTTAATATGGTTACCTTCCTTTCGTGTTCTAGATCGTGCGAAAGAGCTTAGTTGTAGGTAATTGAGTCTAACATGTGCGTTAATGTAGGTCGTACATAGATGCCATTGCCTAGAAGAGCTGCAGCTAGTTGGACTGTGAGAAAAGCAGTACAGGTATTGATTCAGTTAGTATCCTCTCAAGATTGGCATCACCCAAGGGCCTCTGATAGTGATAGAACCGTTAAAGTGTCAGGAACTTCACAACCTAAGGAGTTCAGAGAGTGAAATCCATATATATTTCCAAGAGATGATTCTTATGAAGCTATGTGATGGACTAAGAGGGCCAGGATAGTTGATGATTACAGAGGATTATCTGGTGGTGGTGGGTTGTAACAGACTGAATTTGTACAAGTAGAGTAGAGTTTCCCCAACCATTGTGTCATCAGTGCGGTCGGGCTCATGTCGAACAATGGCGTGTATGAATGGGTATACATTTTTTGGTGTGGAATTAAGAGCCACAAGATACGGGCATGTCCAACTCTTAATCATAAAGACCAAGATAGGAGTGGAGATGGAGTGTCGGGCTCCGGAGATTACTTTTTGAGTACAGATACACGGCTCGATTTTCTTTTATAATGTTCGTACAGACTAGTAGAAAGTTACCCGATAGTCTGGGGAAGCTCAGATGGATAGTTTCTGACCCTTATGGATAAATCATTGTATATGAAAATCTAGCAAATATAGACCCTAAGTGCAGCATGCGAAAGATATAATTGGGAAGGTTTTATAGATTATAAGGTTATCAGATATGTAAACTAATATCAGACGACTAAAGAATGAAGTCGGTTAGAGTACGGGAAGTTGAGAATTAATGATGTTTGGTTGAAATTACTTCGAAGGAGATGAGAAGTGGAATGTTGTGAAAGGTTTGTATCAAACCAAATAGAGAAACATGAGTGAATAGGGAAGACTATTAAGGGACGTAAGTTAAAGCATGGAAGTACAATAAGATTCGTAGGCAAGTGAGGTATGAGGCTATAAAGCAGTATGGGCCATGTTTTCATTAAAAGTGGATTAGTAATTTTAACGGGGATTATGTGAAGGTCAATTTAACCATACAGATACGAGGCGCCGATATCAGAGGATGACTTAGGATGAACTAGAACTACGGTACTAATTAGGGATTCAAAGCACTCCCACACTGGCTAGCATTGCAGTGATAGAATGAGTGAATGAGCAGAAGGAGGAACAGAATTAGTGGGAGAAGAACCCTGGAAGAAATGTATAAAGATATCCTTGACAAGCCACGTGAATTAAAGTTAAACTCGTTAAAAGAAGGCATGATATCAAGAATGTATGACTTCCTACATATATGGACCCATATAAGTTATTCTAGAAAAAGAAAGGTTGCCCATAGGCATCCATTTAAGGGAAGTAAAAGAAAACCACGTGGCGGTGAGGGCTTTTGATGGGTCACAGAAAGATGTCATTGGAGAAATCTACCTAGCTTTGCGAATTGGACCTGTTGAGTTCCTAATATTGTTCCAAGTGATGGATATTTCATCTTCATACAATCTGCTACTTGGAAGGCCCTAGATACACATGGCAAGATCAGTTCCTTCTACTCTCCATCAGTGCATGGAATTTGAATGGGATTGCTGAATAATTGTGATACATGGGGAATGGAGCCAATCAGCTTACTTGGAACATGCAGTTCCTTTTATAGAAGGGTTGGATAGGGTCTCTTACCACGCAGTCGAGATCATGCTGGAAATAGAAATAGGGAAGAATGATCAGGATCACAACATGCAGTCACCATGTGGGTCAAAATGGAAATTCGAGAATTAATGAAGTATAGGTAGAGACCAGAGTCCGGGTTGGAAGCCCGTTCAGATGGGATAACTAAGCTAATTCAACCCATGGGTGTATCGATCCGGTCGGTCATTTTGTGTATTGTAGCCACGTTTCCATATTTATTGCTCTTTCTATGTTCATTTGTGGTTATGTAACTTGCCAGGTTAGTTGGTTTGGTTCTGGGAATGTTTCAGGGTGAATTGGGAAACCTAGTCCCAAGGTTGGAGGCGTAAGTTGTAAGAGTTGACTGCGGTTTGACATTTGCATAGATGACTCCAGAATGGAATTTTTGATGGTTTCGATAGCTTTGTATGATGATCTTGGACTTAGGCGTATGTCTGAATGTTGATTTGGAGGTCCGTGGGTTGGTTTGATGCTTTCTGGCAAAGTTAGAAAGTTGAAGGTTTGGAAGGTTGAGAGATTTGACAAATAGTTGACCTTGTTGATATCATATTTGTATTTTAGTTCTGGAAGTTGCAATAAGTCTACTGTTTCATTTATGACTTGTGTGAAAAATTTCAGGTCAATCGCAGTTGGTTTGATATGGTTCGACATTGGTTTTAGAAGTATGAAATTCATTAGTTCATTAGGCTTGAATTGATGTGTGATTCATGATTTTTTGTATTGTTTTATATGATTTGAGGGTTTGAGTAAGTTCATATCGTGTTTAAGGACCTGTTGGTATGTTTGGATGAAGTCCCGAGGGGGCTCGGAAGTGATTCGGATGGTTGAAGGAACATGTTTACGCTTAGAGGTAATGTTGATGGCTGCAGGTCTGGTGTAATTGCACCTGCATGGATTTGGCCGCAAGTGCGAGGCCGCTTTCTGCGGCCTAGTGGTCGCAGAAGCATACTTTGGCTGGAGCTAGGAAGTCCGCAAATGCGAGGAATGTTCTGCAGAAGCGGAAATGGACCGGATTGGCTAGAGTCGCAGAAGCGGGAGGGATCCGCAGGTGCGAGGTTTTGACTGCAGAAGCGGTCCCGCATGTGCGATTTGAGTTGCAGATGCGCATGGTCAGAGTTTATTGATATTCCGCACCTGTGATGGTTTATCAGCAGGTGCGACCTCTTAGATCGCAGATGCGGTATCGCTGGGAAGAAATTATAAATTGAAGGGCTTCTTTGTTTTTCTCATTTTGGAAGATTTGGAACTCGGCTAAGGGTGATTTTTGGAGCACTTCTTACCATAATTGAGGAGGTAAGTGAAGATTAATCACTTTTATTGTTAGATATTGATTACTCATTGATTATTATACCTATTTTTCATGAATCTAAGATGGGATTTAGGGATTTTTGGACTTGTTATCGGAGAGTGAGATGTGATGATTTGAGGGTCGATTTGTGGTTGAAACCGGGTGATTTTGGTATGGTTGGAATCGTAATGATTGGGTGTTCAGAAATTATGAATTATGTCGGGTTCCGAGGTGTGGGCCCGGGGTTTACTTTTTGGGTTGACTTTGCATATTTGATCAAGACCTTAACTTTATATTTTGGAATTGTTTCCTATAGCTATTATTGATGGTATTAAGTTGCTTTTTCTAGATTCGAGTCACTCGGAGGACGATTCGCGAGGCAAGTATTTTTTTTAGTATTGATTTGCATGCTTTGAGGTAAGTAACATACCTAAACTTAGATTTAAGGGTATTTAACTCTGAAAACTACGTTATATGAAAGATATCGGGGTGACATACGCGCTAGGTGACGAGCGTGTGTACGTGCACTGATGTGTTCGTGGTTTGGGGAGGCCCTTAGGCTATTACCGGGCTTGTTTTGCTATCATACCTTGTTATACCCTCGTGTTCCCCACTTGTTTCATTATTTGAACTGTGATTCATGTTAGACATGTGTTATTTGTTTGAGACTTGATAGGGCTATTCTTGCCATTTCTGAGCTATTTGCCTTATTGTACACATGTTCTTAGTCATGATGCTATATCTGTGTATGATATCACTGTCTTACTATTTCTTATTTGATTCCTCGCATGTTGTTGATTCCTCTTATGTGTAACATTGATAAAGTGAGTATTATGAGATGTGTTTATCTGAGACTTGAATGGTAAATGACTGAGTTTATTCCATAGAGCCGGTTTGGTATTGATTTGAGGTGACACATATGCTAGGTCCATATTGGGATAAGTGTTATTGTTTTGGGGTGACGCATGCACTAGGACTCACTATTGGGCTAAATGATTATGATTAGTTCTTGGGCAGGATCCGCCCCTCCGAAGTCTGGCATGCCAGCAGTGGCCACAGGTACAATATTTTATGTACGTGCTAGATTATAGGCAGTTATGTCAGGCACCCGTACAGTGGTAAGTGTAAATATTATGAAAGATCCATTTTGATATTGTTGGTATGACATGCAGGCATAAAGATGTACCTTCCTCGTGCTAAGTGTAAATGAAATGCTTTATCTATGTTGGGTTTTGACTGTTATACTTGAAAGAATGCCTAAATTTTAATTAAACAAGCTGAACATTTCCTTTAGCAACTTGCTTCTACTGTTTCCCATTATATATTCTGAGTTCTTACTATTATTTATCTGGCATTTTGAATACTATTTCTGAGCTCGTCATTACCTTCATCCCAAGGTAAGTATTGTTACTTATTAAGTACATTGGGTTGATTGTACTCATATTACACTCTGCACTTAATTGTGCAGATCCAGGTGTTGGGACCAGTCATCATTAATGGAGTTTCTTTTTGAGCTGAGTTTCGAGAGACAGGGTAGAGCTACATTCTCGCCCGCAGTCTTGGCATCTCTTTTCTTATGCATTGTTGTCTTCATTTCAAACAGTAGTATATTTGGACCTTTCAGACTTATAGTTGCGTAATAGAGATCCTAACTCTGTATTTAACAGTTTATGGGGGATTTATCATGTATTAACACTTTTGCATTCTATTGAGGTTTCAGACTTATGCTACTTCTTTAAATTCTGCTACTTTGGTTCTTTATTGTAAAGTCCGGTTTGGCCAGCTAGTGTGTTAGGCGCCATCACGACGAGTTGGGATTTTGGGTCATGAGAACGGGGCAGAAGGGTACCCCCATCTTGAGATACCAACCTGCAACTAGAAGAACCTATAATGGTAACCTAGGGAAGAAGGTTTTCGTACCAGAGCATGTTCCAGGCCAGGGACAGGGCTCACCACAAGAAGAAGATATCATCGACATGATGGGAATATTGTTCATGGAAATGATCGAAGAATATTGCGGTGAAGCTTATATCAAGACACCGACCATTCGGGATGCCAAACAAGGAGAGACCTTGTAGAACTAGACAGTCAGTCCATATCTAGTTCGTCGAGAGTATTGATAGTGTATAATTGTAGTAATTTTGAAAATTGCATAGTTAATTGAGGCTTGAACCATGCCTGTGCTTTTTTGTTAAACCGCCTCTTTAAACGCTGAGACGTTCCTTTTGATGAAATAAAAGAATTATTTTCCTAAATACTATTGCAAATTTATCTTTGTATTTATTTATATTCAATTTTTCTTTCAGCAATCAAATTAATAAAAAATTGCATTCCGAGATTATGACATGTATCGAAACCCTGGAGCAAAGCAATCCGGACTCCGAAGAGTACAATGAGAGTATGATGCCTGAGAACCTATCATAAGAGATTGAATGGTTAGAAACTCAAGAAAAACCCAACCTCGAAGAGACGGAGGTAATCAATCTGGGAAGTGAAGAAAATGTAAAAGAGACCTGAATCAGCATCCACCTGAAGGCAGAACCGAAGGAAGAATTGGTGAAGCTCCTCCGACAATACATAAATGTATTTTCCTGGTCATATGATGACATGCCTGGATTAAGTATGATATTGTCTCGCACTGATTTCCCCTGATCTCGCCAAGCCACCAGTCAAGCAGAAACCCAGGAGATTCAAGCCAGATTTGAGTCTAAGGATCAAAGAAAAAGTCACCAAGCAGATAGAAGCAAATGTAGTAAGGGTCACTAATTAAGCTACCTAGTTAGTGTCGAAGAAGGACGGGAAGATTAGGATATGCGTGGACTACCAAGATCTCAATAAATCTAGTCCTAAGGACGACTTTCCTCTTCCAAATATCCATATCCTTATTGACAGTTGTGCAAAACATAAGTTGCAATCAATTGTGGATTGTTTCGTTGGATAACACCAGATCCTGATGCACAAAGAAGAATCATAGAAGACAGCATTCACCATGCCATGGGGAGTTTATTGTTATAGGGTCATGCAATTCGGTCTCAAGAATGCCGATGCTACCTACATAAATTCCATGACAAATCTTTTTCATGACATGATCCACAAGGAGATTGAAGTAAATGTGGACTACATCATCATCAAATCACAAAAAAATGCAGATCATTTGAATGATTTGAGGAAGTTCTTCGAACGGTTGCGAAGGTACAACGTGAAGTTGAACCCTGCGAAGTGTGCATTTAAAGTTCCCACACGAAAATTGTTAGGTTTTCTCATCAGCAGAAAGGGGATAGAACTGGACCTCTCAAAGATCAAGGCCATTCAGGACTTGCCTCCTTGCAAAAGCAAGAAAAACGTGATGATCTTCCTCGGAATATTGAATTACATCAGCAAGTTCATAGCCCATTCAACAGTAATATGTGAACGGTTTTCAAGTTATTGAAGAAAGATGTCACTACTACTATACTTGTCTGTCTTGGATAATGCATTCATATGCGTATTGGGGCAACATGATGAGACTGGAAAGAAGTATCAAGTTATTTACTAACTGAAAAAGAAATTCACGTCACATGAAGACAGATACACCTTGTTGGAGCAAACATGTTGTGCTTTGACAGGATCGCTCATAAATTCAGACATTACTTGTCGGCATATACCATATATCTGACATCCAGGCTCGATCTGCTCAAGTATATTTTCAGAAATGATGTTATGATGACCCAAAAAGTAATCTCTCATTTCATAAGTCTAAAATATGTTCCAAGGCCTTGAAAACCTCCTTTTTTATCACCTTCTTTTGTGTGCACAGTCCGGGCGTATATCCAGAAAGCTTTTATATGAAAAACTGAGAAAAATGCTAATTTTGCCTTCAAAATTGAATTTAAGTTGACTTCGGTCAACATTTTGGGAAAACAAACTCAGACCCGTGATTGATGGTCCCCCAGGGTCCATGGAAAAATATGGAACTTGGGTGTATGCCCAGAATTGAATTCTGAGGTCCCAAGCCCGAGAAATGAAATTTTGAAAGAAATTGTTTTACTGAAATTATAAGAGTTTTTAGAAATTTGATTATATTTAAAATTTATGGTATAGGGCCCATATTTTAGTTTCGAAGCCCGGTACAGGTTTAATATGGTATTTGAGTGATGCCTGTAAAATTTGGTAAGAAACGGAGGTCATTTGACGTGATTCGGACCCGTAGTTCTGAATATTGAAACTTTGAAAGTTCTTGAGATTTTCCTTTGATTTTTTTGCTAAATTCGTTGTTTAAGATGTTATTTTAGCAATTTGATCGCACGAGTAAGTCCGTAGGATATTTTTTAAGGTTGTGTACATGTTTAGTTTGGAGCCCTGAGGGCTTGGGTGAGTTTCGGATAGGTGTCGGAGTGGTTTGGACTTAGAAAAAATCTTGTGAGAATGTTGTTTGCTGATATCTGGTGTTTTAATCTATGCGAACGCGTGGTAACTCATGTGAACGCGAAGAATAAACGGGGAAAGGGTCTTGGGTACTCTATGCGAATACACTGGCCACGACGCGAACACGGATCCCTGCGTAAGTTGCTCTAACAAACGCGTCTAGGCCCTCGCGAACGCACTATGTTAAGGGGGTTGGGGATGGGGGAACTGGAACCCTATGCGAACGCGGCCAGAGACACACGAACGCGAAGGCCAGGGAGGGGTGAGCCTACGTGAACAAATAGACAGTGTCGCAAACGCGAAGGCCAATATGGCCCAAGGCTACGCGAACGCGACAGACCTCACACGAACGCGTAGAAGGTCTGTCCAGCCCACTTAAAACAGTAGAAAAAATGGGATTTTAGCCATAAATTCATATTTTCAAAACCAAGAAAGCTTAGGGGTGATTTTTGAAGGGGGATTTCACCATCAAGTTCTAGGTTTGTGTTCTTAAACTTATTTTCTTTATTTTCCATTAACACCCATTAGATTTATAGGCCTAAATCTTGTTCTTGAAGGGTAGAAATTAGGGATTTTAGGAGAATTAGGGATTTTACAAATTTGAGAATTTAGATCTCCATTTGGGGTCGGATACCGAAACTAATTACATATTCGGGCTCGTGGGTGAATGGGTGATCGAGTTTTGGTCCGAACCTCATGTTTTGACCAAGCGGGCCCGAGGTCGATTTTTGACTTTTGGGAAGAATGATAGAAAACTCATAATTAAGCATTGGGGTTGAATTATTTAGCATTTATTGATAATATTAAGCTGATTATGTCTAGATACAATTGAATTGGCGGCGAATTCTAAAGGGAAAGCGGTAATTGAGGCTTGAGTTTGGTCGTGGAATTCAAGGTAAGTCTTTGGCTTAACCTTAGCTTGAGGGAATAGGTATTGTGTCTTATTTTCTACGTGTTAGTGATATGTTCAACGTATAGGTGTGGTGACGAGTATCTATACGTTGGTGTCAAGCATGCCCGTGAATCGAATATTGAACTTTATGTGATTTTTCATTAAACATTACTCGAGTTTAATTTGATGATTATTCATGTTGGTAGAATTTTCCTAGGTATTGATCATTGCCGAGTATTGGTTCAAGTTGAGAATTATTTTGTGAAATTGAATAACTAGGTGAGATTGGTTATAGTTGTTTCCCTTGCCAGGATGATATTTATTCTACTGTTGGCTCCCTTGCCGGGATGTTATGGTTCTTATTATTATTTTATATTAATGATTTCCTTGTCGGATTGCTGTTATTGATTTGTTTGGGTGAAGAAGAGTATAAATCACGAAGGGTGATGTCGTGTATAATATTGTGAGGATGAGAGTAAAAGCACGAAGGATGATTCGTGTCGTTTCTATTGATTTATTGTGAGGATGAGAGTAAAAGCACGAAGGGTGATGTCGTGCATTCTATTTATTATTTGGTGAGGATGAGAGTAAAAGAATGAAGGGTGATTCCATGCATTCTATTTATTATTCGGTGAGGATGAGAGTAAAAGCACGAAGGGTGATGTCGTGCACTTGTTTTTGTGCTGTTACTTCTGTTGTTTAAATTGATATCTAATTTGTTGCTTTAATTTGTTATTTCCATCATTTGATATTTTCTCCCCTCAGCATTTTCCCCTTTCTTTGTATTTAGCTGCTTATTTCTTGCTGTTATTATTGTCTCTGTATATGATTAAACTGCACATTTTTAATTGGTTGTCGTGTCCTAGCCTCGTCACTACTTCACCGAGGTTAGGCTCGACACTTACTCGGTACATGAGGTCGGTTGTACTGATGCTACACTCTGCACTTTTGTGCAGATCTCGGTTCAGGACCCTACGGACCGTAGAGTAAAGAGGCTGCCTTCAGTCTATTTGGAGATTCTGAGGTAGTCCTGCCGGCGTCCGCAAGACTTGGCGTCCCCTCCTACTTTATTTCCATTGTTTTCTTCTTTATTCTGAGACAGATGTATTTATTTTGTTCAGACTTTTATACGTAGTATTCATAGACACTCCATGAAGTTGTGACACCAAATTCTGGGTTTAGTATTATGAATTTCGTAATGGCATATAATCAAGTTGTTAGACTTGTTTTATTTTGCGCTTTTACTTCCGTTGATTTGTACATCACATGTTATCCCTTAAATATAATGAATAATTTAAATAAACATTAACGTTGGCTTGCCTAGCGGGTTCAATGTTAGGCTCTTTCACGGTCCCGACGGTGAGAAATTCGGGTCGTGACAAGTTGGTATCAGAGCACTAGGTTGCTTAGGTCTCACAATTCACAGACAAGCTTAGTAGAGTCTGAGGGATCGGTATGGATACGTCTGTGCTTATCCCCTAGAGGCTACAGAGTTTAGGAATGACTTCACATCTATTCTTCTCTGTCGTGCGATTTGATTTCTCAACACTAATTGAATTTCTACTCTATTCTCTCGCAGATGGCGAGAACACGTGCTTCTTCATCAACTGATCAGTAGCCCAAGTCTCCAGTTGCAGATCCTACAGGGGGCCGAGGACGAGGACGAGGCCGAGGTAGGGGCATAACTCGGCCCAGAGCAGTAGCCCCAGTGGCGGAGCCTCATGTAGAGTTTGTTGAGGAGGTTCCTGCCCAGACAGTCTCGGTTGGACTAGGAGACTCTGGTCCATCTAGTGGGCCTCTTGGAGAGAGTTGTTTAGGCAGGTTTACTTCCTACAGCACCAGCCGTCTCTCAGGCTGGGGGAGGATCCCAAACTCCCGCTACTCGCACTCCGGAGTAGTTGGCTTCTCAGTTCCAGACTCCAGCACCTCAGACAGCTGGGGCAGCTCAGCTGGGTATTGTGGCTCAGACCGGTGATGGAGAAGCTATGTCTGCTGATGCTTTGTGGAGGTTGGACCGGTTCACCAAGCTGTTTACTAATACTTATAGCGGCACATCTTCAGAGGATCCCCGGACTACTTGGATAGCTGCCACGAGGTTCTACGGAACATGGGGATAGTGGAGACCAATGGAGTCGACTTTGCTGCTTTTCATCTGTCAGGTCCCGCCAAGACCTGGTGGAGAGATTATTGTTTGGCTAGACCAGCTGGATCACCGCCTTTGACTTGGGCCCAGTTCTCAGATTTGTTTCTGGAGAAGTTTCTCCCTATCACTCATAGAGAGGATTATCGGAGGCAGTTTGAGCGTCTCCAGCAAGGTTCTATGACCGTCACTCAGTATGAGACCAGATTCATTAGCTTGGCCCGTCATGCTATTATGATACTTCCCACCGACCGAGAGAGGGTTAGGAGGTTTATTGAGGGACTAGCTCGCCGATCATATTGCAGATGGTTAGAGAGGCAGGGAGTGATATTTCCTTTCAGGATGCAGCCAATGTGGCCAGACGAGTCGAGATGGTTCTATCACAGCGAAGTGGTCAGGGGTCTGACAAGAGGCCTCGTCATTTTGTCTGGTTCAGTGGTGTCTCATCTAGAGGCAGGGATTCTTTTGGTAGGGGCCATCCTCCTAGGCCGTTTCAATCAGCACTTCAGGTTTCTCATAGTGCTCTAGGTGGTCGTGGTTCCCACATGCAGTATTCTGATCAGTTGCCCTACAGTGCACTACCAGCTCCTATCAGTGCACCGCTGCTCCAGAGTTTTCAGGGTGGTTACTCAAGTCGTCAGGGTCAGTTTCAGGGCCAGTAGTCTCAGCAGCCGAGATCTTATTATACTTGTGGTGGTCTGGGACACATTACTAGATTTTTCCCTCGAGCGTAGAGCAGTTCTCAGCACCAGGGTTCTCGTGCCATAACTCCCGCACCAGGTGTTCCACTACCCGCTCATCCAGCCAGAGGTGGGGGTCGAGGTGTTAGAGGTCGAGGTCAGGCAGTTAGAGGTGGAGGCCAGGCCACTAGAAGTAGAGGTCAGCCAGTAAGAGGCCGTCCCAAGGATGTAATTCAGATTGGTGGGGCCCAGCCCCGATGTTATGCTATTCCAGCCAAACCTGAGGTTGAGGCCTCCGATGCGGTTATCACAGGTATGGTTTCAGTTTGCAGCAGGGATGCTTCGGTTTTATTTTATCCAGGGTCCACATATTCCTATGTGTCATCTTATTTTGCTCCTTATTTGGTTATGCCTCATGATTCTCTAAGTACTCCTATATATGTGCCTACACCGGTGGGTGATTCTATTATGGTAGATCGTTTCTACCGTTCGTGTGTAGTGGTTATTGGTGGTCTTGAGACTAGTGTAGATCTTCTACTCCTTGATATGGTAGATTTTGATGTTATTTTGGGGATGGATTGGCTGTCGCCTTATCATGCTATCCTGGACTGTCATGCCAAGACCGTGACCTTAGCATTGTCGGGGTTGCCTCGACTGCAGTGGAGAGGGACTCCTGGTCATTCTTCCAGCAGGGTTATCTCATATATGAAGGCTCGGCGTTTGGTCGAGAAGGGGTGTTTGGCCTATTTGGCCTATGTTCGTGATTCTAGTGCCGAGGTTCCTTCTATGGAGTCTGTGCCCATTGTTCTTGAGTTTCCAGAGGTGTTTCCTGCAAACTTGCCGAGTATGCCACCCGACAGGGATATTGACTTTTGCATTGATTTGGCTCCAAGCATTCAGCCTATTTCTATTCTGACATATCGTATGGCCCCGCCAAAGTTGAAGGAGTTGAAAGAAAAGTTGCAGGACTTGCTTGATAAAGGCTTTATTAGGCCTAGTGTCTCGCCTTGGGGTGCGCTGGTGTTGTTTGTTAAGAAGAAGGATGGGCCGATGAGGATGTGCATAGATTATCGGCAGTTGAACAAAGTTACCATCAATAATAAGTATCTGTTGCCGAGGATCGATGATTTTTTTGATCAGCTTCAAGGTGCCAAGGTATTTTTGAAGATTGATTTGAGATCTGGCTACCATCAGTTGAGGATTAGGGCATCCGATGTCCCTAAGACAGCTTATCGCACACGGTACGGGAATTATGAGTTCTTAGTGATGTCATTCGGGTTGACAAATGCCCCAGCAGCTTTCATGGACTTGATGAACCGAGTGTTCAATACTTATTTGGATTCCTTTGTGATTGTCTTCATTGATGATATTCTGATTTATTCCCGCAGCCGGGAGGAGCATGACCAGCACCTTCGAGTCGTTCTCTAGACTCTGAAGGAAAGTCAGTTATATGCTAAGTTTTCGAAATGTGAGTTTTGGTTGAGTTCAGTTGCATTCTTGGGTCATGTTGTATCAGCGTTGGGTATTCAGGTGGATCCTAAGAAGATTTCAGCGGTCAAGGATTGGCCTAAACCCACATCAGCTACAGAGATCCGGAGTTTCTTGGGCTTGGCGGGCTATTACCGTCGGTTTGTGGAGGGGTTTTCGTCTATTGCAGCCCCAATGACCAGGTTGACTCATAAGGGTGCCTATTCCGGTGGTCAGAGGAGTTTGAGGCGAGCTTCCAGAGGCTCAAGACAGCTTTGACTACGGCACCGGTGTTGGTTTTCCCCACAGGTTCAGGTCCATATACTGTGTATTGTGATGCATCTCGGGTTGGACTTGGTGCAGTGTTGATGCAGGATGACAAGGTTATTGCATATGCTTTGCGTCCGTTGAAGATCCACGAGAAGAATTTTCCATTTCATGACTTGGAGTTAGCAGCCATTGTCCACGCGCTGAAGATTTGGAGGCATTATCTATATGGCGTGTCATGTGAGGTGTTCACTGATCATAAGAGTTTGCAATATTTGTTCAAGAAGAAAGAGTTGAATTTGATGCAGAGGAGATGGTTGGAGCTGTTGAAAGACTATGATATCACCATCTTATATCATTCGGGGAAGGCCAATGTGGTGGCCGATGCTTTGAGTAGGAAGTCAGCGGATAGCCTTGCTTACATTCCGGTCGGGGAGAGACCGCTTGCTTTGGATGTTCAGGCTTTAGCCAATCGCTTCATGAGATTGGATGTTTCCGAGCCCAATCGTGATCTAGCTTATACAGTTGCTCGCTCTTCATTATTTGATCGTATTCGAGATTGGTTGTATGATGATCCTTATTTGTGTGTCCTTAGGGACACGGTGCAGCACGGTGGTGCCAAGCAGGTTACAGTTGGTGACGATGGGGTTTTACGGATGCAGGGTCGTATATGCGTGCCCGATATGGATATACTTCGTGAGTTGATTTTAGAGAAGGCCCGTAGTTTTTGGTACTCCATTTATCCGGGCGCCGCAAAGATGTATCAGGATTTGTGGCAGCACTATTGGTGGAGGAGTATGAAAAAGGATATTGTGGCATATGTAGCTCGGTGTTTGAATTGTCAGCAGGTTAAGTACGATCATTAGAGCCCTGATGGATTGCTTTAGCAGATTGAGATTCCCGAGTGGAAGTGGGAGCGTATCACCATGGATTTCATTGTTGGGCTCCCACGGACTCAAAGGAAGTTCGATGCAGTATGGATTATTGTGGATAGGCTGACCAAGTCAGCACATTTCATACCCGTGGCAGTTTCATATTCTTCAGAGAGATTGGCAGAGATCTACATTAGGGAAATTGTTCGTCTTCATGGTGTGCCCGTGTCTATTATTTCTGACCTAGGTACGTAGTTTACCTCGCATTTCTGGAGGGCAGTTCAGCATGAGTTGGGCATGAGGGTTGAGTTGAGCACAGCATTTCATCCTTAGACGGACGGACAGTCCGAGCGTACTATTCAGATTTTGGAGGATATGCTACGAGCATGTGTCATTGACTTTGGAGGTTCTTGGGATCAGTTTTTGCCATTAGCTGGGTTTGCCTACAACAATAGCTATTAGTCGAGCATTCAGATAGCTCCCTATGAGGCATTATACGGTAGGCGGTGTCGATCCCCGGTGAGATGGTTTGAACCGGGAGAGGCTCGGTTGTTGGGTACAGACTTAGTGCAGGATGCCTTGGATAAGGTTAAGATCATTCAGGATAGACTTCGTACAGCTCAATCCAGGCAGAAGAGTTATGCCGATCGCAGAGTTCGTGATGTGACATTCATGGTCGGAGAGCGGGTGTTGCTTCTGGTGTCGCCCATGAAGGGCGTGATGAGATTTGGGAAGAAGGGAAAGCTAAGCCCTAGGTACATTGGCCCGTTTGAGATCCTTGATATAGTGGGAGAGGTGGATTACAGGCTTGCGTTGCCACCGAATTTATCAGTTGTGCATCCAGTTCATGTGTCTATGCTTCGGAAGTATCACGATGATCCAGCCCATGTGTTAGACTTCAGCAGTGTCCAGTTGGAAAAGGATTTGACCTATGAGAAGGAGCCGGTAGACATATTAGACCGGTAGGTTCGTCAGTTGATATCGAAGAGTTATCCTTCGGTTCATGTTCAATGGAGAGGTCAGCCTACCGAGGCAGCTACCTGGGATTCCGAGTCGGATATGCGGAGCCAATATCCCCATCTTTTCCCCGATTCAGGTACTTTTCTATGTCCCTTCGAGGACGAATATTTGTTTTAGATGTGGAGAATGTGATGACCCAAAAAGTCATCTCTCATTTTATAAGTCAAAACTGTGTTTCAAGGCCTTGAAAACCTCTTTTTATCTGACCTTGTTTTGTGTGCGCAGTCTGGGCGTATATCCGAAAAGCTTTTATATGAAAAACTGAGAAAATGCTAATTTTACCTTTAAAATTGAATTTAAGTTGACTTCGGTCAATATTTTGGGTAAACAGACCCGGACCCGTGATTTGACGGTCCCGGAGGGTCCATAGGAAAATATGGAACTTGCGGGTATGCCCGGAATTGAATTCCGAGGTCCCAAGCCCGAGAAATAAATTTTTGAAAAAAAATGTTTTACTGAAATTATTAGAGTTTTTGGAAATTTGATTATATTTGAAATTGATGGTATCGGACCTGTATTTTGGTTCCGGAGCCCGGTATAGGTTTAATATGGTTTTGAGTGATGCCTGTAAAATTTGGTAAGAAACGGAGGTCATTTGACGTGATTCGGACCCGTAGTTGTGAAATTTGAAACTTTGAAAGTTCTTGAGATTTTCCTTTGATTTTTATGCTAAATTCGTTGTTTAAGATGTTATTTTGGCGATTTGATCGCACGAGTAAGTCCGTAGGATGTTTTTAAGGTTGTGTACATGTTTGGTTTGGAGCCCCGAGGGCTCGGGTGAGTTTCGTATAGGCGTCGGAGTGGTTTGGACTTAGAAAAAATCTGGTGAGAATGTTGTTTGCTGGTGCTTGGTGTTTTACTCTATGCGAACGAGTGGTAACTCACGCGAAGGCGAAGAACAAACAGGGAAAGGGGTCTGGGTACTCTATGCGAACGCATTGGCCACGACGCGAACGCGGAGCCCCGGGTAGGTTGCTCAACATGAATGCGTCTAGGCCCTCCAAAACGCACTATGTTAAGGGAGCTGGGGATGGGGGAGCTGAACTCTATGCGAACACGGCCAGAGGCACGCGAAAGCGAAGGCCAGGGAGGGGTGATCCTACGAGAACGCATAGACAGTGTCGTGAACGCGAAGGACAATATGGCCCAAGGCTACGCGAACGCGATAGACCTCACGCGAACGCGTAGAAGGTCTGTCCAGCCCACTTAAAACAGTAGAAAAAATGGGATTTTAGCCATAACTTCATATTTTCAAAACCAAGGAAGCTTAGGGGTGACTTTTGAAGGGGGATTTCACCACCAAGTTTTAGGTTTGTGTTCTTAAACTCGTTTTCTTCATTTTCCATTAACGCCCATTAGATTTCTAGGCCTAAATCTTGTTCTTGAAGGGTAAAAATTAGGGATTTTAGGAGAATTATGGATTTTAAAAATTTTGGAATTTAGACCTCGACTTGGGGTCAGATTCCGGAACTACTTACATATTCGGGCTCGTGGGTGAATGGGTGATCGGGTTTTGGTCCGAACCTCGTATTTTGACCAAGCGGGACCGGGGTCAATTTTGGACTTTTTAGGAAGAATGATAGAAAACACATAATTAAGCATTGGGTTGAATTATTTAGCATTTATTGATATTATTAAGCTGATTCTGTCTAGATACAATTGAATTGGAGGCGAATTCTAAAGGGAAAGCGGTAATTGAGGCTTGAGTTTGGTCGTGGAATTTGAGGTAAGTGTTTGGCTTAAGCTTAGCTTGAGGGAATAGGTATTGTGTCTTATTTGCTACGTGTTAGTGATATGTTCAATGTATAGGTGTGGTGACGAGTATCTATACGTTGGTGTCAAGCATGCCCGTGAATCAAGTAATGAACTTTATGTGATTTTTCCTTAAACATTACTCGAGTTTAATTTGATGATTATTCATGTTGGTAGAATTTTCCTTGGTATTGATCATTGCCGAGTATTGGTTCAAGTTGAGAATTATTTCGTGAAATTGAATAACTAGGTGAGATTGGTTATAGGTGTTTCCCTTGCCGTGATGATATTGATTCTACTTTGGCTCCCTTGCCGGGACGTTATGGTTCTTATTATTATTTTATATTGTTGATTTCCTTGTCGGATTGTTGTTATTGATTTGTTTGGGTGAGGAAGAGTGTAAAGCACGAAGGGTAATACCGCGTATAATATTGTGAGGATGAGAGTAAAAGTACGAAGGGTGATGTCGTGCCATGTTATGAATTTAAAAGCACGAAGGGTGATGTCGTGCCGTTTCTATTGATTTATTGTGAGGATGAGAGTAAAAGCACGAAGGGTGATGCCGTGCATTCTATTTATTATTTGGTGAGGATGAGATTAAAAGCACGAAAGGTGATGCCATGCATTCTATTTATTATTTGGTGAGGATGTGAGTAAAAGCACGAAGGGTGATGCCGTGCACTTGTTTTTGTGCTGTTACTTCTATTGTTTAAATTGATATCTAATTTGTTGCTTTACTTCGTTATTTCCATCATTTGATATTTCCTTCCCTCAGCATGTTCCCCTTTCTTTGTATTTAGCTGCTTATTTCTTGTTGTTATTATTTTCTCCGTATATGATTAAATTGCACAGGTTTAATTGGGTGTCATGTCTAAGCCTCGTCAGTACTTCGTCGAGGTTAGGCTCAACACTTACTCGGTACATGGGGTCGGTTGTACTGATGCTACACTCTTCACTTTTGTGCAGATCCCGGTTCAGGACCCTACGAAGATTATCAGGTAGTCCTGCAGGCGTCTGCAAGCCTTGGCGTCCCATACTACTTTATTTCCATTCTGTTCTTCTTTATTCTGAGACAGATGTATTTATTTTGTTCAGACCTTTATATGTAGTATTCATAGACAGTCCGTGAAGTTATGACTCCAAATTGTGGGTTTAGTATTATGAATTTCGTAATGGCATATAATCAAGTTGTTAGACTTTGTTTTATTTCGCACTTTTATTTCTGTTGATTTGTACATCACCTGTTATCCGTTAAAAATAAATGAATAAGGTAAATAAACATTAACGTTGGCTTGCCTAGGGGGTTCAATGTTAAGTGCCATCACGGTCCCGACGGTGGGAAATTCGGGTCATGACAGATGCCTACCGGAAGTTAGCCAAATGGAAAATTCTTCTCGGTGAGTCCGACATCGTGTACATGACGCAAAAATCTATGAAAGGACAAGCATCGGTCGATCATCTCGAAGAAAACCTGGAGGACAAGTACTACGAGCCACTTGCAGATATTTCCCAGATGAAGAGGTGTTATTCGCTGGAGAGGACATTTCAAAAGCGTACCCGGGGTGGAGGATGTTTTTCGATGGAGCTGCAAATTTCAAGGGAGTAGGAATAGGAATAGTCCTAATCTCGAATCGGGACAACATTATCCGGTTTCATCTAAGATAAGATTCCCATGTACAAATAATATGGCGGAGTACGATGCGTGCATCCTTGGGATTAGGATGACAGTCGACATGAATATCAAAGAGCTTTTAGTTTAACAACCCGACCGGTCATTTTGTGTAATTGCGCCCCGTTTCCCCTTTTTATGCTTCACATATGTGTGTTTATGGTTTAATGACTCGCGGGATTTGTTAGTTTTGTTTTGGGAAGCTTTCAGATTGTTTCGGACCCTTTGATTCTTGACTTAGAAGCCTAAGTTAGAAATATTGACCAAACTTTGACTTTTGTGAAAACGATCTTGGAACAATGTCTTGATGGCTCCGATAGCTTCATATCGTGATTTCAGACTTGGGCGTATGCCCAAAATTGATTTTATAAGTTCGTAGGTTAATTTGTGTTGTTTTGTCGAAATTTGGCAATTTGAAGTTAAAAAGTTTGACCATAGGTTGAATTTTAGCTATCGAGCTCAAAGTTTGATTTTGGGGCTTAGAATAGGTTTTTTATGCTATTTAAAACTTTTTTGCAAAATTTTATATCATTTGGAGTTGATTTGATAGGATTTGGGCATTTATTTGTAATTCAAGCGATTCTTGAACTTAACTTTGAAACTTATGTGTTTTAGTGTTTGATTAGTAGTTTTATATGTTATTTTTGTGTTTTGATCGCAAAAGCGAGCTCGTATGATATTTTTAGACTTGTGTTGATGTTTGGTTTGGAGCCTTTGGGGCTCGGATGAGCTTCAGACATTTTCATAAGGTTTTGAGCTGAAATGCAGAATCTGGTGTGCTGATGCTTCAGGTATCGTATTTGCGAACACCAGGTTTGCAATTGCGAGCTTAGCAGGGGTGCCTCAGGTATCGCAATTGCAAAGTGGTCTAGGATTTTAGGTAGCTTGCATTTGCGACTAAATTATCCCTTTTGCGAGGGGGACAGGGTTCGCATTTGTGAACCCATTTATCGCAATTGTGATGACCCAGTAGGAAGGTCAGTGGTCGCATTGCAATGTATTCTTCGCAATTGTGAGGGTTCACAATTGCGAACCCATGTTGCAGTTACGACTCAGCAGTTGATCAAAAGGGATAGAAGTCGAGATTTCATCTCATATTCTCTCATTTTAGAACCCTAGACTCGGTAGGAGGCGATTTGGAGAGGGGATTTTCATTTACAAACTTTGGGTAAATGATTCTAATCTATTTTCAATCATATTCCATCAATATATCTTAGATTTTAACATCAAAATCATGTGAATCAAAGCGAAAATTTGTGAAACTTGTCTAGTTTTTGAAAAATACGAATTTGAGTTTGAGAGTCGATTTAGACTCGGTTTTTGAAATTAATCACATATATGAACTCGTGGAGTCATGGGTGGTCGGAATCTACTATTGGACCGGGTTTTGACCGGGCGAGCCCTGGGTTGACTTTTGTTAACTTTTTGAAAAAAGTGTAAAGATCATGGATTTATCTATTGTAATTATTTTTCTTTGCATTGTTTGATGATATTAAGTCGAGTTTGGTTAGATTTGAGCTGTGTAGAGGAGAATTTTAGGGGAAAAGCTATTTCCGAGGGTTGAACTATCCCAATTGAGGTAAGTATCTTTCCTAACTTTGTGTGGGGGGACTATGCCTTAGGATTGGGATTGATGGTTTCATCTGTGCTATGTGAAAGTCGTGTACACAAGGTGACGAGTGGGTACACAGGCTGTATATGGTATTTGATCGGTCTAGTATACTTAGACTCTATCCATGCTATAATCGAAATGCCATATCATGTTCTAAATTTTCATAGTCAATCTATTCTTACTTGTTTTAGTCTATTCTTACATGCCTCAAATGACTTGTTTAACACTTGTTCTACATCCTACTTGATAAATTCCTCTCATGCTTTAGTTGAACTTGTTTCCCCTTTATTGTTACATTTTATCTCTTTCATTGTTGATTATCATTGTTTGAAGTTATTGTACATGTTATCTCTTTCTTTGTTGATTATCATTATTTGAAGTTATTGTTAAAGGTTATCTCTTCCATTGTGAGTTATTTCTATTTAATATCGTGGTTACACATTATCTTTCTCATTGTTGAGTTATTGGTGTTGAAGTTGTGAAAGATGTTATCACGTAGAGGCAAAATTGTTTTGTTGTTGAGATATTCTTCTTGTTGAGAAATTTACATTCATTACTTTTGTTTTTATTCTTGTACACATTGTGGTTGAGCCATGGGAAATTATCGTGGAAACATTTATGTTGTTGATTATTGTCAAGTTGTGATATATGGGAACTTGCGGTGCGAGTTGTTATTGTGATGTGAAATTGACGCGCATGCGGCGGTATAAGGATAGGGGTTAATGTGCATGCAGAGGCATAAGGTGGGACTTATGTGCATGTTTCTTGTAAGGGAATTATGTGAAGCCACACGGCGTCATAAGGTAGGCTGAAGTACGTGTAGCTATTTCGGGAAATAAATATTTTTGAAACTATTTAAATGTAAGGTTCACGCAGCGGTATAAGAAAGGATTGTGATTGAAATTGAGAAATGTGAATACGAGGCGGTACCTCGGTTGTGATTCTTGTTATATACGAGGTGGTAACCTCGTTGTGATTCTTGTTGTTTATCTCATGTTTCAAGGAGTTATTTGGTGGGAACACTTCATGTTGTTTTGATCTTTCTTGTTCTATCACTTGTTGTTTGTATACGATCATTGTGGTTCTTTTCAATTGCTTAATTTATATTATTTTTGTGCTTACAACCGATTCATTAGCCTGTGTTATTGACTTGCTTCATATTATATATTTCTCCGCTTTCCACTACTTCTTGTTATTACGTTTTCATTCTTTTTTATTATATCCTAGCAGGTGTCTTGATCTGGCCTTGTCACTACTCTACTGAGGTTAGGCTTGATACTTACTGGGTTCCGTTGGGGTGTACTTATACTACGCTTCTACACATCTTTTTGGTGCAGATCCAGGAACGACTGCTCGTGCCCGACGTTGGTGATCGAATGTTAGCTGCTTTCCGGAGGCTTCAAGGTATACTTGCTCGGCATTTGCAGGTCTCGGATTCATCTTCCCTCGCCTTTATTTCCTATTGTATTTTCATTCAGATAGTGATGTAGTATACATTCTAGTATTACTTTGTAGGGCTTATGACTCAGTTCCACTGATTTTGAAAAAGTGTTTTGTTGGGATTTTGTTTCGGAAGATTATATGAGTTTTTAGACTTGTTTTAGTATTTCTGTTAATTATTTATATCAAGTTATTATTAAATGTTAAGCTTATCTAGTCTTAGAGACTAGGTGCCATCATGACATTCTACAAGGGAAAATTGAGGTCGTGACATTTAGTCATAGGAGATTCTGACTTGCTGATCCACCAAGTTCAAGGCAAATGGACCACCAAGAATGTCAAGATCCTTCTATACTTGCATTGTGTAAAAGAATTGTGTAAGAAGTTCACCAAGATCGTGTTCAAGCATGTTCCCAAAATCCAGAATAAGTTTTCCAACACTCTCGCAAATCAGTCATCCATGATTCAACAACCGGACAAGAATTACATCCCATCGAGATAGAGATCCAAGTCAGCATGCATATGGTTTCCACGTAGATGAAGAGCCTAATGGCTAGACTTGGTACCATGATATCAAAAGGTTTATCGAGGAAAGGAAATATCCAAACAATTCTGCTAACAGTCAGAAGTGAGCATTGAGAAGACTAGAAAAATCAATTTTTCCTTAACGGGGAAGTCTTGTATAGGAGGACCCCAGACTTGGGTCTGTTAAGGTGTGTAGATGTTGCTAAAGTGATAAGGTTGCTGGAAGAGATACATGCAAGAACGTACGGTCCTCACATGAACGGTTCCACTCTAGCCAAGAAGATTCTGATGGTCGGATATTTTTTGGATGACCATGGAAAGGGATAGCATTCGCTACGTGCAGAAGTGTCACCAGTGCCGAATTCACGGGAATTTCATCCGAGTTCCACAAAATGAATTAGACATAATGGTTTATCCTTAGTCATTTTCTACTTGGGGCAGGGATGTAATTGTACCTTTAGAACCGGCCACATCAAAAGGTCATTGTTTCATCTTGGTAGCCATCGATTAATTCACCACATGGGTCGAAGCTTCCACATATAGGTATGTCACAAAGAGGTAGTGGTAGATTTCATCTGTAATAACATATATTGTCGATTTGGGATTCCAGAATCAATCATAACTGACAACTCAACCAATCTCAACAGCGATCTCATGAGGAAAATTTGAAAAAAGTTTGAAATCATTCATCGTAATTCCACGGCATACAGGCCACAGATGAATGGAGCAGTTAAAGCAGCCAACAAAAAAAATAGTGGACAATCACAGGAAATGGCATGAGAACTTATCATTTGCTCTACTTGGTTACCGCACTACTATGAGGACATCTACTGTGGCAACACCATACCTGTTGGTATATGGCACAGAAGTTGTAATACCCGCAGAGGTCGAGATACCATCTTTGAGAGTTGTCCAGGAAGCCAAGTTAGATGATGTAGAACGGATACGTGTTCGGCAAGAACAACTCATGCTCATCGATGAAAAGAGGGTGGACGTAGTGTGTCATGGTCAGCTGTATCAAAAGAGGATGGCCAACGCATCCAATAGAAAAGTGAAACCTCGATAGTTCACACCGGAGCAACTGGTTTTGAAGAAGATATTCTCCCAATAAGAAGAGGCTAAGAGGCAGTTCGCGCTAAATTAGTAGGGTCCTTATGTATCCAACGAGTATGTCGGGAGGGGCATTAATCCTAGCAGAAATGGATAGCATAGTAAGCACAAAGCCCATCAATTCAAATTCCATCAAGAGACACTACATTTGAAGATAATAGAGTTAGGTTTTGTTGTAACAGAACTACGCCAGACCTGACTTGCCACGGTAGGATACGTAGGCAACCTACGTAAGGTCCGATCCCATTTTTGTAACATAAAACCAAATATCATTCTGTGTATTCGGAACTACACTACGATTTTGATTTCCTTTGGCAGGAATGCATAGGCAAGCCACACCGGATTTAGTCATCTATTGTAGTCGACCTACGTTTTGGCCTGATTCTATTTGGATACGTAAGCAGTATGTGTCAGACTCAGCCATATCATTTCAAATTCTATCATTTTGTATCTATTGTAATCGAACTACATTCATACCTGATTCCATTTGGATATGTAGGCTGCGTGAGTCAGGCTCGGTCATTTCACTTCATATCATCATTTCATTATTTCATATCGTCGAACTACATTTAGACCTGATTCTTTTGGATACATAGGAAACCTGGAAATGTTCGGCCATAACCCTAGGAAAAGCCTTATAATATGTTGCCTATATTAGGAAGTAATTGCATCAGCAGGAAGCTATATCATCAGGGACATATCCAAGAAAGCACCATCAGCAAGGCAAAGCCATCCAGGAGCAATACTCGCATCAGAGGAAACGTCTAAACATTTCATAATCCGGAACGACGACATTTGCCATAAACATAAATGATTTCCAAAATCACTTTAAGAAATACTACTTGATCCATCTACTAAACTTCGTGGCATAGTCCACCAGACTCGGGGCAACGCCAGGTTCATAATCAACATAAATCAATGCCCCCTACTAAGAATATTTCTCTGAGCTGATTGACAAGAATCAAAGGATACCAGATCGCACTGGAATCCCGCTACAACCTCATAAGCCTCTATATCACTTTTACTATTCAATTCACTTTCTCATATAGCCAAGGACTAACTTTGAATTTTTTGCAGGTATCCCAGAGCCAAACCTCTGACACAGTCGGAGCACTTTATACATATCAAGCCATATGCTCTTCCAATCGGGAGCGCCTTGTACATATCAAGCCATCTTCTCTGCCGATCGGAGCACCTTGTACATATCAAATTGTCTGTCCCGCCAATCAAGCACCTTGTACATATCAAGCCGTATGTCCCACCAATTGAAGTGTTTTGTACAGACCGCATCAGCCACTCTGCTAATTAGAGCACTTTGTACAGATGTCACTCCGCCAAATCAAATATTCCAAGTAGATCGTTGAAAACCTCATCACCAACTTTGCCAATCGAAGGACGAATCATTCAATTTCATCACATGTTTCACCAAACAACGGCCATAAATTAATCTGCAGTCAAGATATTTGGCCATGCTCATTTATTTCTCTGCTTTTACCTTGAATATTTTGACGTTTTATTTATGTAGCTTACATGCATTTTACATTCAAGTTCAAATACTCCCATCGCACGGAGGTTCAAATTCAAATTCAAAAACTCTCATCGCATGGAGATTTAAATTCAAAGTCATATACTCCCATTGCATGGAGATACTTCCACCGCTTGGAGATTGAAATCCAAAGTGGAAATTTCCCATCTCGAGGTAATTCAGTGTCGAATACCTTCCATCCCGTGGAGATTCAAATGCTCCGATAACTACGGAATGGTACAAAGCCCGGCTAATACTTAAGTTAGATTCAAACACCCATCCCCGGCATTCCCAAATAATGCTCTAGAGCTTGGAGGATTCAGATTCAAATATCCCATCTCCCAAAGACCACAAATAATGGATAGCCAGCATCTAGACATTATTATTCCTACATATTTACATTATATCCTAACGTATTTACATTAAGATATATGGGTATGTGTATATCTTCCTTTTCGTAGGATTCAAACACTACAACATGGAACTTCCTCTAAGAAGCAAATCAGGTTACAACGCTATGAGGGACAACAGACTCATAAGCGAGCGAAGGATCCAACCTCCATCTCAATTTTATCAGTAGAACTTCAAAATTGTCAAAATATCTCAAATCTTGTAATCAAGCTACAATTCAGAAGTCAATGGGTTCCAAAAGCTTCTCGTTTTGCGATATCGTCATAACACGGAGCTGGGACAATTCCTGCAAGCACAACTCCTTCCGAATCACCATCCAAAACTACATAAGGCCTGATCCTAGTTAAGCCCGAGGTATGCAGGCCATTCAAAGCCAAAATTCGGCCGTAATCTCAAAACTCCTAATCATTCCCAAATCCAAACACCAATCCTACAATACATGACTAAAATTTGAAATAAAATTAGTCATTAAGTCGTTGTCCGCAAACTCTTTCATTGTCTCCGGTCAAAGAGGGAAGCTGTTGACGACCAATTTTTACCCTCCCCTTTAAAATTAAATTATTTACACTTATTAATCAGCAATAATATAGTGAAGTATTTAAAATTAATAATAGTAGTTAGTAATATTAATTATATAATTAATAATTTAGTCTTAAATATCTACAAATTATGCTACTTTTACTGCCTTAATAAATTAAAATACCCTTCATATTTTAATAAACAAGTATTATAATAAATTTAATAATTTAGTCTCAAATTTATACTAGCTTTATTACTTTGATTAGCCGAAATTAGCTTTTACAATTTAATAGATGAAGTGTTATAACTAATTTTGACAACGAATTAGTTACAATAATTAACTAATAATTATATTTTATTATATTTAATTAGGATTATTTAAATCTAATAGGCTACAATTGCAATTATTCAATTAAACTCAATGTGGCTATGGGTTCAATCCTCACCCATCTTATTTGGCCAAGAAACACAGGCCAATGCACCTTGACCCGGTCCGGAACCCCTACCTCTGTCCAAGTTGGCAATTCATGCCACCTCCTTAAAGCCAATCACTGTGCGTCATATCGCTCATCTCCAACACTCACACTAGAAACACAAAGTGATTTGGACCGTTGATTAAAGCCATTAACGGTCCACAATTAATCCCAGCTTTTTAAGTTCTTAAACCCCTCGGTGATTATCGCAATCGTTGTGTCAAAAGGATCTAACGGTCTTTATTTTTTACAAGTAAATCCCTTTATCTATTTTTAACCTCCGAAATTTCGGAGTCGTTGATCAAATATCCAACGGCTCATCTTCAGCCTCTAACTTTTAATATAAAGAACACCCCACTAACTCTAATCATCCCCACCATAACCCGCCTCCCTTCTTTCCCCTTTCTCTCCATTTTCTCTCAACCCTACAAACCCCATCAATCCGCAAACCTTGCACGAATTCATGCAAGGTCACTCAAATAAAACCAGAACATCCATATTGTCTCTTCAAACCGCGAATCCCGCCATATTCTTTCCTCTTTCATCACCCTGATTCAAACCCAAAATCCTCATAAACCCTAGACCTAACGATTCAACAGAAATGTCATCAGTCCTTCCTCCGTTCATTTAAATCAAGCATGCATGGCCATGATTGACCTCATCATCAGTATTCATTATCCAGAGATCAAACGTAGTAATCTCTGCACATGGATTGTGATCGATGGTCCGTCTCTCCTCAATGGTCAACTTCCTCTATCTTCGTGCCAGGGTAAAGCTCCACCCTATTTTCCCCTCTATTCTCTTATGTTTCCCCCCCCCCCCCTTTTTCCATTATCATCTGTAAATCACCATCACTCATTATCTCTTGATTTTGGAAATAACCTTAATGGATTAAATGCCACTATAAATAGAACATTGAATGTTCTCACAAAACGCACCGGAACACACCGAAGAATACACTTAAAATACAAAGGAGAACATTAAAATTTAAGAGCTTTTTGTCAGGTTTAAGTGTTCAGAAGCATTTATCTAGTTTTTCATTTCTTTCTTTCATGCTCAAGTTCAAACTGTTGTGGGTTGGTTGTAAGTTTGGATTCATAAACGGCTTCTAAACACTCCTTACTTGGTTTGCTTCTCTGAAGAAGGTCAGCGTACACTGACCCCCTCCCTTTTATTTCTTAAATTAGTTATATAGTTATGTGTTCATGATGCTTACCTATTTTTACTTGTTATTCATGATAATATGTGGCTCTTTTAATATGCCCTGATATTCATGTCATCATATTCTTTTGGGATTAGTGGTATCTCCTGATAGTCATGTTGTTTTGTGTTGTTATTCAATGTGTGATGGTTATTGAACTTTGCCTCTCATGACTTAGCTCGTCAAAATGTTTCTTTCATGCTGTTATTCTTATGGATAAATCATGTTAAGCCTTTAAGATTAGCTTAATCAAACCTTGTGTTAAAGATATTATGTGTGATCTATCCCTGTAAATTAAATAATAGACATATGTATACCATCATATTGACTGAGTTGAGTGAATCAGGCTTTTGAACCTCTCTTGGTTTGTGGTTAAGGTACCCCTTCCTGGCACAATCATTGCTTGGGGTCTGTAAGACCCTCGTGAACTCTGAAGTGTCAGGGGTTTATAGGGGGACTTCATCTATAAATGTAGTTTACCCTAAGCCTTTGGTCACTGACTTCAATTATTCCTCATATGGTTAGAACAAATAAAATTTACTTTGTTGCATTCTTTAGCTCTTTTGTAATTATTATTTATTATGATTTTGTCTTGTTTCACCCTATATTGATGTGCACTAATTATTATCTTTCCTCTTTTGTATGCATTTTGGAATGGGCCTGCTGAGTTTTATTTGGAACTCAGGGCCTAGTTCCAGAACTGGGTTGCTTTCTCACTTGTTGGAGTTTGTCGCTGTTATAGTCAATCTGGGCCTGCCAGCCAAACCTCAAGAGTCCAGCTTTCTTTCCTCTCATTTTAATCGATAGTTGTTATTATTTGTTTTTCTATGTATATATCTTCGAAAACTAATCTTATTATTGGATATTCTTTGATATTTTGATTGTTTTAGGAAAATTATGAAAATCAAGACTTAAAGGTAAAAAGGAAAATATATTATAAGGTTCATCTGCTTCAATCACATTAACGTTTTGACTATTAACAGTTTGAGATTAACCATTTAATAAACAAATAACTTTTTTTTCTAGTTGTGTTTACCACTAATGATTTTCGGTGATCTTAAGTTTTTTTGTAGATTCAAAAAAATGAGAACGAATCCTTTTCGGAAAATCTTCAAACGCATCGCGAGGAATACAAAAAGATGTTTCAAAAATAAAAACAAGCATATACAGTCGGGCTTACAAGGAACAATACAAATGAGTTTGAAAACACAAGGCTTTCTATTAGAGCAGTATTTCTAAAACAAAACAAGGTATATCCGTTTTTAATAAGTAATATATCTTGAGGTCATCTCTCTTTCTTTTAAAAAAAATCATAAAGACTCACAAATAAATATCACTCTTCTAAAGAAGATACACAACCTTTTCACAAAAGTTGAGCTTTCAAACAAAAATTAAATATTTTTGAAGTCTCGCTTAGGAATTTCAACGATGTCGAGACTCAAGGAGGGGAAAGGGAGGTGAGGCTGGACTCGCCGGTCATCCCTAGGAGAGGGAGCTTTAAGTACCTTGGGACTATTATTCAGGGGGGTTGGGAGATTGATGAAGATATCACACATCGTATTGGGGCGGTATAGATGAAATAAAGACTCGCTTGCGGTATTTTGTGTGACAAGAATGTGCCACCAAAACTTAAGGGTAAGTTCTACAGAGTGGTGGTCAGACCAACGATGTTGTATGGGACTAAGTATTGGCTAGTCAAGATCGCTCATGTCCAGAAGATGAAGGTAGCAGAGATGAGGATGTTGAGATGGATGTGCGGGCACACCTGGTTAGATAGGATCAGAAATGAGGTTATTTGCGACAAGGTTGAGTGTGGCCCCTATTGAGGACAAGATACAGGAAGTGCGGCTTAGCTGGTTTGGTCATATGAGGAGGAGGATCACAAATGCACCGGTGAGGAGGTGTGAGAGGTTGACATTGGAGGGCCTACGGAGAGGTAGAGGTAGGCCAAAGAAGAGGTGGGGAGAGGTGATTAGGCAAGACATGGCGCAGCTTCAGCTGATCGAGGACATGACCCTTGATAGGAATATATGGAGGTCGAGGATTAAGGTAGTAGAGTAGGTAGTATAGAGTGTTCATAACAGTAGTATTGGCACGCAATCTCGCTTTCTGTTGGTAGTAGGTTTTTATGACTTACCGTTGTTTTCTTTCATTGTTGATCACCTTACTGTCTTGTTGTTTTTATTCTGCTTTTATATGGCTTTTTTGTACTGTCCCTTATTTTTTATATTTTCATTAATGTGGTGTTTATGCTTTCCTGAGCCGAGGGTCTATTGTAAATAACATCTCTATCCTCAAAAAGTAGGGGTAAGGTCTGCGTACACACTACCCTCCCTAGACCCCACGGTGAGGGATAATACTGGGTATGTTGTTGTTGTTGTAATCAACCAGAATATAGACATTTCTTTTCCTGAACCTAGACTAAGGTTAAGGAGGTACCGTAGGTAGATTTCAACGGATGTCTAACCCCTTCCCCTTAAAATAACGAGAACCTTACCCAAATCTCACCATTTAGCAGACCATTAGGATAATAATTTTAAACAAACTTATAGGTACCCTAATATACCTTAAATATTAGGTGGTGACTCTTTTTATCAACTTTAGAAGAAACATTAGTTGTGTTTTGTTTTGACATGTGCAAAATAGGGTGCAACAGAGGATGGTTCCATGAGAATGTGTATTGGCTACATGCAATTGAAAAAGGTTACCATCAAGCATAATTATCCACTGCCTTGCTTTAATGACTTGTTTAATCAGATTCATGGTGCTAGGGTGTTCTCAAAGATTGACTTGAGGTCATGGTACCACCAGTTAAATATTAGGGCTTTGAACATTTCTAAGACGGCTTTCAGGACCCGTTATGGGTATTATGAGTTCTTGGTGATATCTTTTGGTTTGACTAATGCTCCAGCAACTTTCATGTATTTGATGAACAGTGTATTCCATCCTTATTTGGACTCTTTTGCCATTGTGTTCATTAATGATATCTTGGTATATTCCCGTAGTAAGGAGGAGCACAAGCAACATTGAGGACGGTGCTTCAGGTTTTGAGGGAGAATAAGTTGTATGCTATGTTCTCTAAGTTTGAGTTCTGGTTGGATTTAGTGGCATTTTGGGCCACATGGTGTCCAATGATAGGATCAAGGTGGTTCCAAAAAAATTTGAAGCGGTTCAGAGTTGGCAAAAACCTTGTATGGCCATGGAGATCAGGAGTATTTTAGGTTTAACTGGTTACTACTGTTTCTTTGTGTGTGTG
>ML438208.1:36193-79801 GCA_005239525.1 Nicotiana knightiana | reverse complement strand
GGGGGGGGGGGGGGTTCTCATCTATTGAATCTCTGTTGACTAAGTTGACTCAGAAAGGCGCTCCGTTCATATGTTGTAACGAGTGTGAGGAGAGCTTTCAAAAGCTCAAGACTTCTTTGACTACAGCTCTAGTTTTGGTATTGCCTTCAGGATTGGGGTTGTAAACAGTCTATTTTGGTGCTTCATATGTTGGCCTTGGGTGTGTGTTGATGTAGGATAGCATGGTGATTGCCTATGCATCATGCCAGTTGAAGCCCTGTGAGAATAATTATTCGGTTCATGATTTGGAGTTAGTAGTTATTGTGCACGCATTCAAAATTTGGAGGCATTGCTTATTTGGAGTGTCATGTGAGGTTTACACTGATCATCGGAGTCTTTAGCAATTTATTTAAGTAGAAGGATATGAATTTGAGGTGGCGTAGATGGTTGTGGTTGTTGAAGGATTATGATATCACTATTTTGTACAATCGGGGGAAGGCTAAAGTAGTAGTGGATGTCTTGAGTAGAAAGGCAGGGATGATTGGGAGCTTTGCATTTATTCCAGATGGGGAGAGTCCTTTAGCTTTGGATGTTCAGGTGTTGTCCAATAGATTGGTGATATTGGATATTTCTGAGCCGAAGTCCTTCCTTGTGTTGTTTCACAATCATCCTTATTTGAGTGAATTTAGGCTTGTCAGTATGGTTATCCCTATTTGCTTGTCATTTAGGACACAGTGCAGTGAGGTGGTGCTAAGGAGGTGATTATTGGTGATGATGGTGTATTGCAACTTCAGGGTCGAGTTTGTGTTCCTAATGTCGATGGCTTGAGAGAGTTGATTCTTGAGGAGGCTCACAACTTGCGATATTCTCTTCACCCAGGTTCTATAAAGATGTCTGATGATTTAGAAAAGCATTATTTATGGAGGAAGATGAAGAAGGACATTCTTGGGCATGTTTTACGGTGTTTGAACTATAAACAAGTCAAGTTTGAGCATCAGAAATTGGGTGGTTTGCTTCAGAAGATTGATATACGAGTGAAAGTGGGAGCGCATTACTATGGACTTCGCTGCCACGCACCTTGAGGAAATTTGAAGCCATTTGGGACATTATGGATTGGTTGACCGAATCGGCACATTTCATTTCAGTTATGACTTTCTACACTTCATATAGGTTGTCTCAGATCTACATCAGAGAGATTGTTGACTTGCATGGTGTACCTATCTCTATCATCTCAGACTGCGGCACTCGGTTTACTTTGCACTTTTGGAGGGCTATTCAGTGTGATTTGGGAACCCCATGTGGAGTTGAGTATTGCATTTCACCCTCAGAAGGACGATAGTCTAAGCGGATCATTCAGATCTTGGAGGATATGTTGAGGGTCTGCATCATTGATTTTTGTGGCCGGTGGGATTAGTTTCTATCATTAGCGAAGTTCTCCTACAATAACAACTATCAATCTAGTATCCAGTTGGCTTCGTATGAGGCCTTATATGGTAGGCGATGTCGTTCTCCAGTTGGTTGGTTTGAGCCCGGTGAGTATAGGTTATTGGGAACAAACTTGGTACGTGATGCCTTG
Organism: Nicotiana knightiana; assembly: GCA_005239525.1. Classification (NCBI taxonomy): domain Eukaryota; kingdom Viridiplantae; phylum Streptophyta; class Magnoliopsida; order Solanales; family Solanaceae; genus Nicotiana; species Nicotiana knightiana. The sequence continues at coordinate 78,246 of ML438208.1, read as the reverse complement.
GAGAAGGTGAACTTGATTCATGAGAGACTTCGTCAGCTAAGACCGGGCAGAAGAGTTATTGTCACGACCCCAAATCCTAAGTCGGCGGTGATAGCGCCTTTCATGGAACTAGGCTAGCCAACAATCACATATTGACATAATATTTTCATAATTTCCAAAATTTGTTTCCAACATTTCATAAGCATTTTAAATTTCCAAATTTTAAGCAAAACCCAACGAAATAAATAGTCCAACTACTACCCCCAAAACCTGTAGTCAACACGTCATGAGCATCTACAAGTAGTACAAAATAACTCTACTGTCATAATACATCGAGGCTCGGAACGAGGAACTAAATACAAAACAAGAAAAAGGGAAAAGAGAAAGCTGTGGACGTTTAATAGCTACCTCGAAATCCCAATTCCGGCTCCACAAGAAGGAAGAAAACTAGTGCTCGGTACCAGCACATGTATCTTNAAATTCTACTGTCCCAGCAAGGGACTCAGCTATAACCAATCTTACTCAGAGGTATAATGTCAACTGTAAAATCCTCGACCGAACACATAATCAATAATTTTTCTGAGTCATGAAATAACCTCAACGTACCAGTTTCAAGGTTCCCAATAGTTCACAACACGAAGAATATCAAAGAACATTAAACAACTCATCAAAATCCACTAACGGGCATGCTTGACCAAAACATATAGGTACCCGTCACTNTGTGAGTACGCCAACTCAGTAGTAATGAAAGTAAATAATGCCTAAGGCTATGAAACAAGTAAAACAATCATAAATGCACAGTAACTGTGATCTTACTTCCAGAAATACAGATAAGTATAATATAGCCTTTACAAATCCTCATTTAGTAAAACATCTTTGAAAATATATCCTCGTCACTGTTACCATGGAAATCATAAATAGTTCAGTGTGAGTAACAGAGTCAAAATTCATGAACAGTTTCTTTCAAGTAAAAACAGATGTAATAAACTGCCCCTCGGGCGTATAACCACTCAGCATCAGTGTCACGACCTGAAATCCCACCTTCAGGTCGTGATGGGGCCTAACGTTGCACCCGCTAGGCAAGCCAACGTGCCAACTGTATTGATTTATTAGCAAGTGAAAATAACAAACACTGACTATATAACTGAATTAAAGTGCGGAAGCATTAACATAATTCTAAATAATAATAGCTAATAACGCAAAAAAAATCCCCGNCTCAAGCTAAGGTTAGGCCAAACACTTACCTCGATTCCAAGAATCCAAATCAAGCCTCTAGCACTGCTTTCCCTCTCGAATCCAACTCTGAAACGATAGTATCTAGACATAATCGACTCAACAATATCAATAATGACTCAATAATTCAATCCCAAAGCCTAAATATGCATTTCCCATCATTCTTCCAAAAATACCAAAATTCGACCCCGGGCCCGCTTGGTCCAAACTCGAGGTTCGGACCAAAACTCGATCACCCATTCCCCCACGAACCCGAATATACAATTTGTTTTGAAATCCGACCCCTAAATGAGGTTGAACTCCCCAAAATTTCAAAAGCCCTAACTCTATCCAAAAACCCCAATTTCTACCTTTAATCCACGATTTTAGGCCTAGAATCTAATAATAGATGAAAATGAAAGAAAATGGAGTTAAGAACACTTACCTATGAAGTTATGGAGGAAAAATAGCTTGGAACTCGGCTATGGGGCTTGGAGAAGAAGGAGAGGGTGAGAAATATGAGAAATCCCGAAATAGCATTATGTTTTTAAGGCATTAAAATGATTGGGCGAATTTACTCAACGCGATCGCGGAAAGGGAGTTGCGATCTCGGAGAGTACTGGGTTTTAGACTTACGCGATCGCGAACAAGGGATTGCGATCGCGAGGTACTGGACACTGACCATCGCGATCGCGTTCGCGTAGAGCAAAACGCTGCCCCGACCCCAGATCCCTTTAACGTTATGCGATCGCGCGAGACCCCTCGCGATCGTGTAGAGCACCACCCCCAGGCACTGCGATCGCGTCCAAGGCCCTGCGTTCGCGTAGGGTAATTTCCCACCCCAACAATAGACACATCGCGATCGCGTGAGTCACGCCGCGATCGCGGAGAGAAAAACACAAAACACCAGAAACAGATCGAAAACCAGATTTTTTCAACTCTTTTGCACCCCGACACCTACCCGGAACTCACCCGAGCCCTCGGGGCCCAAAACCAAATATACGCATGACTTCAAAATCATACTACGAACTTATTCGAGTAATTAAACCACTAATATAACATCAAAAACAATGAATTAAACTCAAAAATCTATAGAATTTTCTCAAACTTCATAAACTTCTAAATTCTCCAATTTTGATCCGAAACACGTCAAACCAAGTCCGTTTCTTTCCAAATTTTACAGATAACTCACATAACACATATTGAACCTGTTCCATGCATCGGGACCATAATACGGGCCCATTAACCCAGATTTCACATCAAAGTTCATTTTAAAAAGTCTTTCTTATTTTCAGAAAATAATTTTCTTTAAAAATTCATTTCTCGGGCTTGGGACCTCGAAATTTGATTCTGGGCATACGCCTAGTTCCCATAATTTCCTACGGACCCTCCAGGACCATCAAATCACGGGTTCGGGTCTGTTTACCAAAAATGTTGACCAAAGTCAACTTTATTCCATTAATTATCATAAATTCAACAGTTCAGCACATTTTCCACATAAAGACTTCCCAGCTACGCGCTCGAGTTATGCACGCACATCGAGGTAATATTAACAGAGGCTTTCCGGGTCTCGGAATACAGTTTTTACTAAATTACACAAGCAATCAGTCACTCAGCATGCCTCACAATCACTCAGTATCAGCCCCTCGGGCTACCTCACAGTCACTCATGCCTCCCAATCTCTCATCACTCGGCACTCGCACTCAGTAGGTACCTGCGCTCACTGGGGGTGTACAGACTCCGGAGGGGCTCCTACAGCCCAAGCGCTAATATCAAGCCATCTCGTGGCATAAATCACTCAGGCTCTCGGCCTCTCACATCTCATAATAATGTAACATGTTGCGGCGTGCATCCCGATCCATAACATCCTCACAATGTTGTCACTCGGCCTCACTCAGTCAGAAACTCTCAAAAATCCACTCGGGCTATCAATAAAACGGGGTACTCGACCCAAAACAGTATTTACATCACAAAATAGTGTATACAAGTCTAAGTTTCGAAACAGTTTAACATGGAATGACTGAGTGTAAATCATAATCAATATAGTGAGGAATATCATAACGTAGCCCTGAAGGGGTCTAAACAGGTCGGCACAAGGCCCCAAACATGGCTTACAATCCAAATATAACAATAGTCTGAAAATACGATTATACCCTCGGGACAAGATTTACAGTCATTACTTACCTCAAACGGGCCCAAATACTAATCCGTGATACTCTTGCCCCTCGAATCGTCTCCCAAATGCTCTGAATCTATTCAAAACCAGATTAATAACATCAAAATATGCTAGGGAGATGAAACCCGTTAAAAATTTTCACAATTAGGCACAAATCCCGTAATTGACCAAACCCGACCCGGGTCCACGTCTCGGAATTCGATAAAAATCACAAAGCCGGAATCCTTACCCTCCCACGATTCTATACATACCAAGAACATCAAAATCGGACCACAATTGCCCCCTTCAATTACTCAATTAAAGTCTCCAATTTTTCCAAGCCCTAACCCCCAATTTACACTATGATTTTTCCCTTAATTTCACCCTATTTCAGTCCAAAAATCACATGGAAACGAGTTTTAGGTTCATATATCTTACCTCAACGAAGCCCTCTTGATTTCCTCCTTCAAAACCCTCTCCCAAAGCTTAATCCCGGATGAAAATATTGAAGAAATGGCTCAAAATTGCGAAGGCTGGTATTTATACTCTCCTGTCCAGAGGTCGCGCACGTGCGGTCATTTACGCGTACCTGCGGACTCCACTCAAAAACCAAACCTCCGCGCCTGCGCTCAAAGTTTCGCATTTGCAGCTTCGCAGGTGCGGTAAAACCCTCGCACCTGCGGAACTCCTCCAGCCCACCAGAATCCGCACCTACGCCCCTTTCTCGCACCTGCAGCTCTCGCACATGCGCTCAACCATCCGCATGTGCGGCCACACCAGAGGGGCAACACCAGCAGTAGTTCAGCTGCATTTTTCCCACTTCAAAGTCCCCGAGGGCCATCCGAAATCAACCCGATCCCCTCGGGACCCCAACCAAAAATACAAACTAGCCATAAATGATTACCCGGGCTTAATCGAATTCCCGGAACACCCAAAATAACATCAAATTTCAACCCATGATTCAAGCCTAAGATTCCTAAAACTTCTGAAACTCACCAACGATGACGAAACCAACCAAAACACGCCCGAATGACCTGAAAATTTGCACACACATCCAAAATGACACTACGAACCTGTCCCAACTTTTGGAATTCCATTCCGACCCCGATAGCTAATTTTCCTCTACCGACCAGAAATTGCCAAAAACAAAATTTTACCAATTCAAACCTAATTCTACTCCGGATCTCCAAATGACATTCCGAACACACTCCTAAGTCCCAAATCACCTAACGAAGCTATTCGAGCCACTAAACCCTCATTTCGAGATCGTTTACCTAATAGTCAACCTCCGGTTGACTTTTCCACCCACAAGGCCAACTTAAGAGACTAAATCTCTCAGTTACCACTCCAAACCCGAACCAACCAACCCAACACATCATAATTAGGTTACTAGCACATAACAAAGCTAAAACAGGGGAAACGGGGCTAATATCACGGAACGATCGGCCGGATCGTTACATTCTCCCCCTCTTAAACAAACTTTCATCCTCGAACGGGTCTAGAAACATACTTGGAGTCTCAAATAAATGAGAATATCTACTCCGCATATCCCGCTCGGTCTCCCAGGTGGCATCCTCCACCGGCTCTCCTCTCTACTGAACCTTCACTAAAGCTATATCCTTAGATCTCAACTTTCTGACATGACGGCCCAAAATAGCCACTCGCTCTACCTCATATGACATATCACCCTCGATTTGAACCGTGCTGAAGTCCAAAACATGAGATGGGTCACCAACATACTTTCGGAGCATCAAAACATAGAACACCTGATGAATACTCGATAAGCTGGGTGGAAAGGCAAGTCTATAAGCCACCTTTCCAATCCTCTGAAGCACCTCAAACGGCCCAATGAACCGGGGACTCAGCTTTCCCCTCTTCCCGAACCCCATAACACCCTTCATGGGTGACACCTTCAGCAGTACCTTCTCTCCCTCCATGAAACATACATCCCGGACCTTCCGGTCCGCATAACTCTTCTGCCTAGACTGCGCCGTGCGAAGCCGCTCCTGAATCAACTTCACCTCATCCAACACATCTGAACCAAGTCTGTGCCCAATAGCCTAGCCTCGCCCCGCTCAAACCAACCAACCGGAGATCTACACCTCCTACCATATAAAGCCTCATACGGATCCATCTGGATACTCGACCGATAACTATTATTATATGAAAACTCCGCGAGTGACAGAAACTGGTCCCATGAACCCCCAAAATCAATGACACATGCACACAACATGTCCTCCAGAATTTGAATAGTGCGCTCTGACTGTCAATCCATCTGAGGATGAAATGTTGTGCTCAACTCGACCTGAGTACCCTACTCCCTTTGCACGGCCCTCCAAAACTGAGATGTGAACTGAGTACCTTTGTCAAAAATGATAGAAACTGGGACACCATGCAACCGGACAATCTCCCTGATATAAATCTCAACTAACCGCTCCGAAGAATAAGTAGTACCAACAGGAATGAAGTGCGCGGACTTGGTTAGCCGATCCACAATAACCCATATAGCATCAAACCTCCTCGAAGTCCGTGGAAGCCCAACTACAAAGTCCATGGTGATCCGCTCCCACTTCCACTCCTGGATATCCAACCTCTGGTGCAATCCCCCCGGTTTTGGTGCTCATACTTAACCTGCTGACAATTGAAACACTGAGCCACAAACTCAACAAATATCTCTCTTCATCCGCCTCCACCAATAATGTTGTCTCATATCCTGATACATCTTCGTGGCACCCGGATGAATGGAATACCGCGAGCTATGGGCCTCTGCTAGAATCAACTCTCGAAGCCCATCCACATTAGGCATGCATATCCGACCCTGCATCTACATAGCCCATCATCTCCAATAACTACATCCCTGGCATCACCTCGCCGAACCCTATCCTGAAGAACGAGCAAGTCTGGGTCATCATACTGGCGCTCTCTGGTCCGGTCATAGAGAGAAGACCTGGAGGCTACACAAGCCAATACCCGATAGGACTCTGATAGATCCAATCTCACCAACTGACCCGCTAAGGCCTGAACCTCAAGTGCTAAGGGTCTCTCTGTTGATGGAAGATATCCTAGACTCCCCAAACTCTCTGCTCTGCGACTCAAGGCATCGGCCACTACATTGGCCTTCCATGGATGGTATAAGATAGTGATATCATAGTCATTGAGAAGCTCCAACCATCTTCTCTTACGCAAATTCAGATCCTTCTATTTAAACAGATGTTGCAGACTACAGTGATTAGTGAAAACCTCACAATTCACCCCATACAAATAATGAGGCCAAATCTTCAAGGCGTGAACAATGGCTGCTAGCTCGAGATCATGCATTGGGTAGTTCTTCTCATGAGTCTTAAAATGGCACGAGGCGTAGGCAATCACCCTACCCTCCTGCATCAAAACACAACCGATGACTATCCTCAAGGCATCACAATATACGGTATAAGAACCTGAAGCTGATGGCAATACTAACACTGGAGCTGAGGTCAATACAGCCTTGAGCTTCTGAAAGCGCTCCTCACACTCGTCCGACCACCTGAACGGAGCACCCTTCTAGGTCAATTTGGTCAAGGGCGAAGAAATAGAAGAAAATCCATCCACAAAGCGACGGTAATACCCCGCCAAACCAAGGAATCTCCTAATCTCTGTAGCTAAGGACGGTCTGGGCCAACTCTGCACCGCCTCTATCTTCTTCGGATCAATCTGAATACCCTCACTAGACACCACGTGCCCCAAGAAAGCTACTGAGCCAAGCCAAAACTATTACATCCGTACTTTTTGTACAGAGGATTTATGACCGTAAGACCCTATAAGTTTAACAACCTTGATACCGATAGATACATTTTGATATGGTATTTATATTGAGTGGAACATTTTTGTAGAAAGTTTGAAAAATATGATTTTATATAGTTATTAATATTACTACTTTCGAATATATTTTAAATTATACACATAATATGAGGAAGTGTATGAAATTTTCTTTATTGTAAAGATGAAAATTATTTTCTCACAAGAAAATAAGGTTATCTTTTTACCATTTTAAGAATTAAGCGTATGAAAATTTATACTCTTTATATGAGATTAGGAAAATTAGAAGTTGAGAAAATATATGTATTTTTACATGGATGTTTTAATAAAATATAGTGTATGTATTAATTTTATATGGTACCACATGACCATGATAGTGAGGTGTATAAAGTGTGTTAAAAGTAAATAGTATTTTAAGTAATTTGAGATAACTCTCAATTATTCGGGTAATAAGTTAATTGTCGGATAACAGGACATTACCTAATTATTATGTGGATAATGACTAAGTGGATTGAGGTGGCAGTCCCTCATTTAAAATAAGTGAGTAAGGATCTTAATTGAAAGGTGGCATCATAAGGGAATATGTGTAAGACATTTAGTATTTGGCTTCATTGGACTTAAAGAGACAAAGTAAGAGATCTTTTTCCTTGTCAAAACTCCTTCGGTAATTTGGAGCCATTTTTGTGTAAAATACGTTATCCGCCCATCTAAAAGCTTCTGAGGTTCATTTTTTGAAGCTTGTATGTTTTTGTTCATTATATGGATTGTGGGGTAAATTAATGAAGAGAACTTAATAGTCGGCTTCATTCTTTTCCTTAAACTGTGTCATGTAACCTTTAAATAAGGTGTATTGAGATGCTATTCTCTTGTTTTGAGGTGACCCTATTCTCATTTTTCAATATAAAAAAAATAGCAACTCAATCTGAAGCAGCGAAGTAAGGTGCGGATATTCAGTAGTTCAAACTGAGATTTCATAGCATCTTAAGCAACGTAAGATTTTGCAATTTTAAGGAAGTATGGTGCAATCCTTTTCAAAAGTATCATACGAATTTTTCCCTACTCTAGGTATGTTAAGGTTATTCCTTCTTTTGTTTGGCATGATTCAAGTAACGATACGTAAACGTAATGTTATTCCATAAGTTGGTCTACTCTTAGCAGTTAAGGATGTCTATGTAATTCCGGTAAAGTGATATTCAAGCATGTATAAGTATGTCTCTAAGTCCCTATTGAGGTATTTGATAAAGATGTTAATGTTCATAATATAGTAATACATGCATCTTCATGCATATTCATTTACCACCGGGCTACGACCGGTCGGACAGTTACCACCGGTTGGGCAGTTATGTATCATTATTCACCACCGGCTGGGAAGTTATGCATATTAATTTACCACCGGGCTACGGTCGGTCGGGCAGCTACCACTGATCGGTTGGGCAGTCATGCATATTCATTTACCATCGAGCTACGGTCAATCGGGCAGTTATCCATTTACTACCGAGCTATGGTCGGTCAGGAAGTTACCACTAATCAGTTGGGCAGTCATGTATCATACGATATGGATAATAGTCTCAAAGAGAAGCATTGTATATATGTAAGTATAATAAGTATGCATATATACGGTGACACTTCAGAGATTCAGGTTGATTCTTATATGTCTTTAATTAATGTTGACTTACTGTTATGTTTCAGTTCTGCCTTACATACTCAGTACATTATTCGTACTGACGTCATTTTGTTGGGGACGCTGCATTCATGCCTGCAGGTATAGATAATCAGTTTGACGAGCTCTCATAATAGACGAGATTAACACTCAGCGAAGGATCGGTAAGACTCCACCTCATTTGGAGTGCAACCGAGTCTATGAGTCATCGTGTTAGAGCTTTTCTATAGACTTATAGGTAGGCCGGTACCCTGTCCCATTTGATGTCAAATAATCTTAGAGGTTTTGTAGATAGAGTTTCAGTTTGTATAGTATGTCAGAGGCCTTGACGGCCCATATGTATTCATGTTTTATGAACGATGGTTCATTGATATAACATATGCCCACTTACAGTTGTACATTATAAGTTGTGGCCATGTTGGCCCCTGATAGTTACAAAAGGAATGAATGAATTTCAGAGTGGTTTGCTCGGGCCAGTGCGGCACCAGGTGCCAGCCACGCCTCCTAAGGTTGGGGCGTGACAAAAACTCACACTTGGAGAACTTTGCATAAAGCTTCTCCTCCCTCAATATCTGTAAAACCACTCTCAAATGTTGAGCGTGCTCCTCCTGGCTACGTGAGTACACCAGGATGTCATCAATGAACACAATAACAAAAGAAATCCAGATACGGCTGAAACACGTTGTTCATCAAATGCATGAACGTTGTTGGGGCATTGGTCAGCCCAAAAGACATCACCATAAACTCATAGTGACCATAACGAGTCCTGAAAGTTGTCTTGGGAATATCAGAATCCCGAATCTTCAGCTGATGATACTCGGATCTCAAGTCAATCTTAGAGAACAACAGGCTCCCTAAAGTTGGTCAAATAAATCATCAATATGAGGCAAAGGATACTTATTATTGACTGTAACCTTGTTCAACTGCATGTAGGCAATACACATTCTCATGGAACTATCCTTCTTCTTCACAAACAACACTGGAGCACCCCAAGGTGACACACTAGGCCGAATGAACCCCTTATCTAGGAGTTCCTGAAGCTGCTCTTTTAATTCCTTAAACTTCATTGGTGCCATAAAATAAGGTGGAATAGAAATAGGCTGAGTGCCTGGCACCAGATCAATACCGAAATCAATATCCCTGTCAGGTGGCATGCCTGGCAGGTTTACATGAAACACGTCCGGAAAGTCACGGACCACATGGACAGAATCAATAGTGGGAACCTCAACACTGACATCCTTCACAAGAGCCAAATACTATAAACACCACTTATCTACCATACGTTGGCCTTCAGGTAGGAAATCACCCTACTAGGCACATACTCAATAGAACCTCTCCACTCAACCCTTGGAAATCCTGGCATAGCTAAGGTCACGGTCTTAGCGTGACAATCAAGAACAACATGACACGGATATATCCAATCCATGCCCAATATCACATCAAAATCAACCATGCTAAGCAACAACAAGCCCACTCGGGTCTCCAGACCCCTAATAAATATCACACATGACCGATACACACGGTCCACAACAATAGTATCGCCCACCAGAGTCGACACATGAACCGATGCAACTAGAGACTCACGAGGCATGTCCAGAAAATGGGCAAAATATGATGAAACATAGGAATACGTAGAACCAGGGTCAAATAAGGCCAAAGCATCTCGGTGATAGACTGAGATAATACATGTGATCACTGCATCGGAGGCCATAGCATCTGACCTGGCTGGGAGTGCATAGATATGAGCCTGAACTCCACCTACTCGACCTCCCTTTCTAGGGCGGCCTCTAGCTTCCTGACCCCCACCCTTAGCTATCTGGGCGGGTGGTGATGTGATTGGGGCTGAAGACAAGGGCTGGCCCCTCTGCTGAGAAGAACCACCAAAACGATGAGGACACTGCCTCCACACGCGCCCAAACTCTCCGCACTCGAAACAACTCCCTGGAGCTGGAGACGGGGACTGAAAGAAACCCATGGCACCAGAATGGCCACTAGAAGAATCATGCATAGAGGAACCTGAACTGATGGTGCTTGAGCTGCGGTCTGGGCTAGAAGGGCACTGAATGAAGAATGACCCGACTGAGAACTGCGGGGAGCATGCCCCAAAGATGCACCACTATAGGCTGGGCGGACTGGCTGAGGAGGCCTGAATGAACGGCCTCTACCATGCTGAAACTGTCCTCTAGAAGGAGCACCACTGAAACTACCAGATCCACGAGGCCTCTTGGCCTCCCTCTCCTCTCGCTCCTGGTGGCGAGCTGACTCAATATCTCAAGCTGCATCAACAACCTGCTCGAAAGTAGCACCTAAAACTCTCTCTCTGGTCATCAGAATACGGAGCTGATAAGTGAGGCCATCCACGAACCTCCTAATCCTCTCTCTCTCAGTAGGAACCAACTCTATGGCATGACGGGCTAGCTCTGGAAACCTCATCTCATACTGCATCACTGTCAAGTCACCCTAGCGCAGCTGCTCAAACTGCCTATGCAGCTCCTCTCTGTGAAAATGGGGAACATACTTCTCTAAGAAGAGAGTAGAGAACTACTGCCAAGTAAGGGGTCCTGCACCAACGAGCCTACGCCTCTCATAAGACTCCCACCAAATAAAAGCAGCCCCAAACTGAAAAGTAGCAAACGAGACCCCACTGGTCTCCAGTATCCCTGCAGTACGAAGCATCCTCTAACACTTATCCAAAAAACCCTAGGCATCCTCGCCCTCAGCACCACTGAATGTCGGAAGCTAAAGTCTACTCAATCTCTCCAGCCTGCGCTGCTCGTCATCTAGCATAGCTGGAACCACGAAATCCTGAACTGGGACAACCGGCTGGGCTGGAACTTCCCCCGATGTCTGAAGGCCCTGGGTAACCTGCTCAGGTGTCCGGGCAGCTGGAGTTTGTGCCTCCCTCCGCCTGAGAAGTAGCAGCAGTAGTAGATACAACAACTGCCTGAGCAAGGCTGGTGCATACAGTCAAAATCTGAGCCAGGGTCTCCTTAAGACCCGGAATAACAATAGGCACTGTCGGTGCCTAAGCTTGCCCCGCTGGAATATCTACGGCGGGAACCTGATCCTGAACAGTAGGTGGATCCACGGGTACTGCCCGGCTGCTGCGTGGGCCGCACCCCTCCCTCTGCCACGGCCTCGACCTCTCGTTGGTCTAGCTGGTGTCTAGTCACCCTGATCAGTAGCGCGAGTCCTCAACATCTGTAAGAGAAGGAAAACAACAGAAGTTTAGTTTCAGGAATCAACAGATTCGCATGACAGAATTCAAGAATGTGAGATTTTCCTAAGGGTTCTGCAGCCTCTCGAAGATAAGTACAGACGTCTCCGTACCGATCCGCAAGACTATACTAAACCTGCTCATGACCGGTGAGTCCTATGTAACCTAGGGCTCTGATACCAACTTGTCTCGACCCCAAATCCTAAGCCGACTGTGATGGCTCCTATCATGGAACTAGGCTAGCCCACAATCACATATTGACATAATATTTTCATAATTTCCAAAATTTGTTTCCAACATTTCATAAGCATTTTAAATTTCCAAATTTTAAGCAAAACCCAATGAAATAAATAGTCTAACTACTACCCCCAAAACCTGGAGTCAACACGTCATGAGCATCTGCGAGTAGTAAAAAATAACTTTACTATCATAATACATCGAGTCTCGGAATGAGGAACTAAATATAAAACAAGAAAAAGGGAAAAGAGAAAGTTGTGGACGCTGAATAGCTACCTCAAAATCCCAACTCTGGCTCCACAAGAAGGAAGAAAACTAGCGCTAGGTACAAGCACTTGTATCTGCACACAGGGGTGCAGGGAGTAATGTGAGTACGCCAACTTAGTAGTAATGAAAGTAAAATATGCTTAAGACTATGAAACAAGTAAAAGAATCATAAATGCACAGTAACTGTGATCTTGCTTCCAGAAACAGAGATAAGTATAATATAGCCTTTACAAATCCTCATTTAGTGAAATATCTTTGAAAATATATCCTCGTCACCATTACCATGGAAATCATAAATAGTTCAGTGTGAGTAATAGAGTCAAAATTCATGACAGTTTCTTTCAAGTAAAAACAGATGTAATAAACTGCCCCTCGGGCGTATAACCACTCAGCATCAGTCATTCAGCATGCCTCACAATCACTTAGTATCAGCCTATCGGGCTACTTCACAGTCACTCATGCCTCCCAATCTCTCATCACTCGGCACTCGCATTCAGTAAGTACCTGCGCTCACTGGGGGTGTACAGACTCCAGAGGGGCTCCTACAGCCCAAGCGCTAAAATCAAGCCATCTCGTGGCATAAATCACTCAGGCTCTCGGCCTCTCACATCTCATAATAATGTAACATCTTGCGGCGTGCAGCCCGATCCATAACATCCTCACAATGTTGGCACTCGGCCTCATCAGTCAGAAACTCTCAAAAAGCCACTCGGACTATCGACAAACGGGATACTCGACCCAAAATAGTATTTACATCACAAAATAGTGTAAACAAGTCTGAGTTTCGAAAACAGTTTAACATGGAATGACTGAGTGTAAATCATAATCAATATAGTGAGGAATATCATAAAGTAGCCCCCAAGGGGTCTAAACAGGTCGGTACAAGGCCCCAAACATGGCTTACAGCCCTAATATAACAATAATCTGTAAACACGATTTAACATATGATTTAAAAGCAAATACGCAACTCAATAGTTGCCACGGGAAGGACCGAGTCCAAATCCCCAATCAGTGCATGCCACACACTCGTCATCCAGCATGTGCGTCATACCAAAATAGTGAGAAAATACTGAGTCCAGGGTTTCATACCCTCAGGACAAGATTTACAGTCATTACTTACCTCAAACCGGCCCAAATACTAATCTGTGATACTCTTACCCCTCGAATCGGCTCTCAAATGCTCTGAATCTATTCAAAACCAGATTAATAACATCAAAATATGTTAGGGAGACGAAACCCATTCAAAAATTATCACAATTAGGCACAAATCCCGAAATTGGCCAAACCCGACCCCTGGGCCCACATCTCGAAATTCTATAAAATCACAAAGTCAGAATCCTTACCCTCCCACGATTCTATACATACCAAGAACATCAAAATCGGACCACAATTTCCCCTTTCAATTACTCAATTAAAGTCTCCAATTTTTCCAAGCCCTAACCCCCAATTTACACACTGATTTTCCCTTAATTTCACCCTATTTTAGTCCAAAAATCACATGGAAATGAGTTTTAGGTTCAAATATCTTACCTCAACGAAGCCCTCTTGATTTCCTCCTTCAAAACCCTCTCCCAAAGCTTAATCCCGGATGAAAATATTAAAGAAATGGCTCAAAATTGCAAAGGCTGGTATTTATACTCTCATGTCCAGAGGTCGTGAACCTGCGGTCATTTATGCGCACCTGCGGACTCCACTCAAAAACCAAACCTCCGCGCCTGTGCTCAAAGTTTCGCATTTGCGGCTTCACAGGTGCGGTAAAACCCTCGCACCTGCGGAACTCCTCCAGCCCACCAGAATCCGCACTTGCGCCCCTTTCTCGCACCTGTAGCTCTCGCACCTGCGCTCAACCATCCGCAGGTGCGGCCACACCAGAGGAGCAACACCAGCAACAGTTCAGCTGTATTTTTCCCACTTCAAAGTCCCTGAGGGCCATTTGAAATCAACCCGAGCCCCTCGGGACCCCAATCAAAAATACAAACAAGCCATAAATAATTATCCGTACTTAATCAAATTCCTGGAACAACCAAAATAACATCAAAACTCCAATTCAACCCATGATTCAAGCCTAAGATTCCTAAAACTAATCACCAACGGTGCCGAAACTAACCAAAACATGTCCGAATGACCTGAAAATTTGCACACACATCCAAAATGACACTACAAACCTGTCCCAACTTTCAAAATTCTATTCCGACCCCGATAGCTAATTTTTCACTGCCGATCGAAAATTGCCAAGAACTAAATTTTGCCAATTCAAGCCTAATTCTACTTCGGACCTCCAAATGACATCCTGAACACACTCCCAAGTCTCAAATCATCTAACGAAGCTATCCGAGCCACCAAACCCTCATTCCGCGATCGTTTACCTAATAGTCAACCTCCGATTGACTTTTCTAACCATAAGGCCAACTTAAGAGACTAAGTGTCTCAGTTCTCACCACGACCACTCCGATCCCGAACCAACCGACCCAACACATCATAATTAGGTTAAGTACCACAAAACAAAGCTGAAACAGGGGAAACAGGGCTAATCTCACGGAACGACCGACCGGGTCGTTACAATTATGCTTATAGGAGAGTTCGTGATGTGTCTTTCATGGAGGGTGAGAAGGTTCTTCTCAGAGTTTCGACCGTGAAGGGTGTGATGAGGTTTGGGAAGTAGATTAAGTTGATACCGGGGTTTATTTGTCCTTTTGAGGTGTTGGAGTTGATGTAACGACCCAACCAGCCATTTTAATAATTAGCATCATGTTTGGTCACTTAAGGTCTCGAGAAGTTTCGTGTTATGTATTATGACTTGCGTGTCTGGTCAAGTGCGGTTTTCAGATGATTCGGGATTGATTTGGAAGAATGATTCTAGTTTTAGAAGCGTAAGCGGTAAGAGTTGATCGGAGTTTGAATTTTGTGTAGACGACTCTGAAATGGTGTTTGATGCTTCTAATAGCTTCGTATGATGATTTTGGAACTAGGAGTATGTCCCGATTTGAATTTGGAGGTCCATAGGTTGATTTGATGCATTTTGGCGAAATAGAAAGTTGAAGATTTAGAAGGTTGAGAGGTTTGACTAGGAGTTGAATTTATTGATATCGGGTTCAGATTATGATTTTAGGATTTGGTATAGCTCTGTTGTGTCATTTGAAACTTGCATGCAAAATTTGGGCTCATTCGGAATTGGTTTGATATGTTTCGTCATTAGTTTTAAAAGTTGGAAGCTCATTAGTTCATTAGGCTTGAATCGATGTGTGATTTGTAGTTTTGGTGTTATTTGATGAGATTTGAGGTTTCAAGTGAGTTCATATTGTGTTTTGGAACTTGTTGGTAAGTTCGACGGGGTCCTAGGGGCCCCGGGTGTGTTTCGGACGGGCTACGAGCCATTTTCTCATGTTTTGAAATGTTGGTTCAGTTATCTGGTTTTCTTCGTCGTGTTCTCATCAATGGTATCGCATTCGCATAGTGTAATTTGGAGGCAGGAAATATTTGTTCTGCACGTTCGCGAATATGTGAACGCATTCGCGAAGCTTGGAAGACTTCTCTCTTTGCATTCACATGCAGTGGTCCGCGATCGCGCAGAAGTAAGGCGGGAAGGGCATTAGGCAATTTTGTCTTTGCGTTCACGAGCACAAAACCGTGTTCGCGTAGAGTCTGAAGATCTTGGTCACCATGTTCGCATCTTTAGTGTCGCTTTTGCAAAGAACGATTTGGCAGCTGAAGGTTTTGTTCTTCACGATCTCGATGGATGTTCCGCGATCATTGGGCAGAATATAAAGTACTCTATTTCAAGGGCTTTTGATTTTTATATTATTTTGGGTTAGAGTGCTCGGTTTTGGGAGATTTTGGAGGGGATTTTCATGCTTTAGATTGGGGTAAGTGTTCATCACCAAGATTTGATTATATTTCATGATTTAATCTTTTGTTTTTATCATTAAATTAGTGGTTTGAGTTGACTTTTTAGTTTTCATTAAAGATCAAAGCTTTATTATCCGGAATTATTTTCTATGATTTTTATTTATGATATTGAGTTATTTTGGTTAGATTTGAGTCGTTCGGAGGTTTGTTTTACACGAGAATGCCATTTTAGAGTATTGATTTGGCTTCTTTGAGGTAAGTATCTTGCTAACTTTGTGTGGGGGAACTACCCCTTAGGATTTGAGTTGTTCCTGCTATTTGTGTTATGTGAAATCCGTGTACGCGAGGTGACGAGTGCGTATTCGGGCTTATATGTGGAAATAGACCAGTTTAGACAGCTTCTTTCATGTATTTATTTGAAATTGTTAGCGCATGTTATATCCTTTATTTGTCATGTGTTATTTTCACATGCTTTATTTGAAGTTGTTGTTACATCTCACATCATTTACTTATCAAGTTCTCTTTCATTGTTAGCCTATTTCATACACTAGAATCCAAAGTTTTCATTTCATGGAAATACCTTCATTATCGAGTTTATCCTTAAGAAATTAATTAAAGTTGAAGTTATTGGAAGTCATTAATCTATTTTAATTGAAGTTGTGTTTAAAGGGGGTGTTGTTCATTATTGAGTTACTTTCCTGTTCATTTTGTTGTTATTGAGATTCTATATACTTTGTGTTTGAGCCGCGGGCTATTTGTTGTGGAAATATTGATATTGTTGGTTCTTTTGGAAAGGTTGTGTCCTATGAGCACTTGTAGTACGAGTTGATATGTCGTGTTGTTGTTATGTTAGCACATGTGAATTGTTGTGTGGATTGGTTATTGTTATGCAGAACATAAGGGTGGCATCTCACTATTGATGTTATGCGGGGCATAAGGGTGGTATCTCACTATTGTTGATTGTGTGGAGTAATACGGGTGGCTATTGTGTTATTTTCCGGGCGGAGCGATAAGGGTGGCTATTATGCAGAGTGAAACGGGTGGCTAACAGAGTGATGCAGGTGTCTTGGAGAGATAAGGGTGTCAATGTCAAGGATGATGTGTGATGGCCTGGGGGCATTATGTTGATGATATTCGTGTGATGGTGTTATTTTCCTTGTGTATATCACATAATTTACGTGACTTGTTGTGTTGGTTAAATGAGTTGCTCGATGTCTTTGATATTACTTGTTGATTGGGGTTGTAATAGTACACTCGCACAAGCATACACAGTCGCATGCCACTTATACTAGTTCAGGAGTACGAAACTTAACACTTGTTGATCATGCCCATGTATTCTTGTATTATCTGCTTTCATGTTGATATTTAACCTGTGACCATGTCGGGAGGATTGTGATATTGATCTTGTGACCATGCCGGGCGGATTGTAATATTGAGCATGTGACCACGCTGGGCGGATTGTGATATTGAGCTTGTGACCATGCGGGGCGGATTGTAATATTGGGCATGTGACCACGCTGGGCGGATTGTGATATTGAGCTTGTGACCATGCCATGCGGATCGTGATATTGAGCCTATGATCACACCAGGCGGATTGTGATATTGAGCATGTGACCATGCCAGGCGGATTGTGATAGTGAGCCTGCGACCACGCCGGACGGATTGTGATTCTGAGCCTATGATCATACTGGGCAGATTGAGATATTGGCACATGAGTTATCTGTGCGGTTGTGAATAGAAATGTGGGCACAAGGTGCCATGAGTATATGATTGGTGGGTTGAGACTCGTGACTTGTGATTATGTGATGAGGTATCTTAGAGTAATTTTGTTGCGAAACTTGTGCTAGAACGACTTGTTTAATTGGTTGTTATTTGTTTTCCTTATTTGGTTTTAATGGTACTTTCACTGTGTTCTTATTACTTTACTATTTATATCACATGTTGATTCTTGTTGCCATTTACTGATTCTTGCTTTTATTATTAGTTTTATACTTCTATATTGCACAGGTTATTTTGACTAGTAGGTGTCTTGACTTGCACCTCATCACTACTCCACCGAGGTTAGTCTTGATACTTGCTGGGTGCTGACCGCGGTGTACTCATACTACACTTCTGCACATTTTTATGCAGATCCAGGTATTGGAGATATCGGACTCAGGTAGAGTTAGCTTATTGATCACAAGGATTCAAGGTAAAGCTGCTTGCTCGTCGCAGTCCCTTGGAGTCCTTTCCTTTCATTGTACTATCAACTTGTTATTTGAACAGTATTGTATTTCGATCTTTGAGATCTTTCCATGTATTCAACTAGAGTTCGTGACTTTGTATTACCTAGTCTTGGGAGGTTGTAGTGATTATTGTCGCGTAGGCTTATTTCACATTTAGTTCGTTATTTATATAAACCTCTAATTCAAACTATCATTGTTAAATTGGCTTAATTGTTGTAAGTAATCGTCTTACCTAGTTTTAGAAACTAAGTGCCATCACGACGCCCACGGTGGGATTTTGGGTCGTGACAGTCGGCGAGGTTGCTTATAGACTTGCTTTACCTCTTAGTCTTTAAGGAGTTCATATGGTGTTTCATGTTGCTATACTTCGAAAGTATCATGAAGATAAGTCACATGTTTTGCACTTCAGCACAACTGGATGAGAATTTGGCTTATGAGAAAGAGCTAGTGGCCATTTTGGACAAGTAGGTTCGGAAGCACAAGCCTAAGGAGATTGCGTTGGTGAAGGTGCATTAGAGAGGTCAACCGGTTGAGGAAGTGACTTGGGAGACTGAGCATTATATGCAGAGCACATACCCTCATCTTTTTGGCACTTTAGGCATGACTCTAAACCCGTTCAAAGACGAATATTTGTTTAAGAGTGGGAGAATGTAACAACCCGGTTAGTTTTTTGTGTATTTGAGCCCCATATTCTCGTTTAATGTTTCCTATATGGTTCATTATTTTGTGACTTTCAGGGATGGTTGGTTGGTTCCGGGGAGGTTTATGAGTGAATTGAAACATTTAGTTCCTTTGTTAGAGGCTTGAGTTTTAAGAGTTGATTAAGGTTTCATTTTTGTGTAAACGACATCAGATTGGTAATTTGATGGTTACAATAGGTTAGAACATTGATTTTGGACTTAAGCATAAGTTCGGATTCAGATTTGGAGGTTGCTAGGATGTTTTGGCTATATTTTCCAAAAGTTGGCAAATCAAAGGTTTGGAGAGTTCATAGGTTTGACCGAGAGTTGATTTTGAGGATATCAGACTCGGTTTGTTATTTCAGAACTTGGAATAGGTTCATTTTATTGTCATTTAGAACTTGTGTGTAAAGTTTGGATATAATCCTGATTGGTTAGGCTCGAATCGGATGATTGGTTTGAAGTTTGGAAGTTCTTGAACTTAAGAGAAGTTCGAAGTGTGTTTTGATCTTTGATTCATTGATTTATTGTTATTGCATGTGTTTGGAGGCTTTGAATAGGTCCAGGTAGTGTTTATGAAATTATTGATATGATTAGATGGGGTACCGGGGGGCTCGGTATGTTCAAGATTAGTTTCGGACCATTGGGAATGATTGGGGCAGTTCTGGTTCTGGTGCATCGCACCTGTGGAGGTTTTGGCGCAGGTACGAGGCCGTAGGTGTGACTGGTCTGTCACATCTATAGAGCTGAGGTACTCTAGGGAAGTTTCGCTTCTATGAAGAGGGGATCGCAAGTGCAAAATCGCACCTGCGGAGAATTGGTGCCTGCCTGCAAGGACATGCCTGTGGAGTCGCAGATGCGACGGATGTGCCGTATAAGCGGATGGTCGGCAGCTTTATTAGGTCTCACAGATGTGAACCTTTTTCCGTAAAAGAGGTATCGCAGAAGCGACCTCTTGGTCCGCAAATGCCGAAATCGCTGGATAGATTTATATTTCGAGGGTTTAGCTCATTTCTCATTATTTGAAGTTTTGGAGCTCGGGTAGAGGAAATTTTTGAAGAGATTTTTATCACTACTTTGTGGGTAAGTAATTCACTTGGATTTGGCTATATATATTGAATTACTATGAAATTATGCAATTTAATCATGTAATTTCTAAGGAAAAATTTGGGTTTTTAGCTTACAACCTAAGAGAATGATTTTTGGGGATCTGAGAGTCGATTTAGACTTGATTTTGGAATCTAATCAAATATTTGAGCTCATGTGATTATGGGTAGTCGAGATCTACCCCTTGACCCGGGTTTTGACCATGTGAACCTTGGTTGACTTTTGCTGACTTTTTGGAAATTGAATAAATATTGAAGCTTTATCTTTTGGATTCGATTCCTATGGATTTTTTGACATTATTGAGTATTTTTTTGGATAGATTCGAGCTTGTCGAGGTGGTTTCTCAGGGGAAGGCATTTTTGGAGCATTGATTTGATCTATTTGAAGTAAGTATCTTGCTTAACCTTGTGTGAGGGAATAATCCTTAGGATTATACTTTATTTGACTAATTATAATGTATGTAAAATAATGTATATGCAAGGTGACGAGAATATATACGGTGCTATGTATGCAGTATGAAAGGATTAGACTCTAGGCTTCTATTATGCCTTAATTTATTGTATGATCTCTATGATACATGTGAAGTTCTTTATACGACATGAGCTTATCCTTTCATACTGGAGATCATGTTTTATGATTATTAATTATCTCCCAATTAGCCAAAATAGGCATTTATGGAATCATTGCTATATTGATTTATCCGCAGTCATGTTTCACATCTTGAGCACGCATCCGCACTTTATTAATATAATGTCCTTATACACCTTATTGATGAATTGTGAGAATATATCTCTTATGACAATTTAGACATATTGAGCGGATTGATTGGTATTGCACGAGGTCTCTTCCGTGTGGATATTATGGTATGATGATGTTGTGGTACGATGTCTTTGACATGCACTTATGAATGATATTATTTTTGTGGCACGAGGTCATTGTCGTGCGATTATGATGATATTATTGATGTTGTGACATGATGTTTATGTTGTGTAGTTATGGTGATATTGTTATTAATATGGTACGAGGTCTTTGCAGTGCAACATGTGGATATGGATTCATCCCCCCTAGGGTGTCCCTCTCATGTTTCTCTTTTGATGGCGTACACGTGGATTGTGGTACTATGACTGGTGTTGATTGATTTTGTTGTTGAGGCAGATGATGTTTAGTGGAGTGAAAAGGCGGAAGCTTGGCCATGCAAGTGACTCCTTTATACCTTATTCTGCTTTTTATATGCTTTTATGTTGAATTTTAACATGCCACCCTATACCTTTGTTATTAACTGATGATTCTACTGTAAAGACTTATTTACCTATGTTAAGTTGATAACTCTTGCTTTGTTGAGTTGATGATATTGCATCAGGTTATATTCTTGTTTGCAAGTTATGTTATATATTGCACATGTTCTTGATTAGTGAGTATTACATGAGGTGAACCTCGTCATTACTTCACTGAGGTAAGTCTTGATACTTACATAGTATATTTTGTCTCTTGCTCATACTACGTTTCTGCATATTTTTGTGCAGATCCAGGTATTGGCACAACGGACCTAGGGAATGGATACATTTGCTAATCGAGAGGATTCAAGGTAGTGCACATGGACACAGCAGAGCCTTGGAGTCCCCTCCCCTTATCTTATGATGTTATTTTTCATTCGGACAATATTGTACTATTGAGACATATTCTATATTCGGTTTTACAGCTCATGACTATGTACTATTTGGTTTTGGGAGTTTGTCTTATGTACCACTTTATTGGCTTTTTGTTGGAGCTTTGTTTCGCTATTTACGTAATTCAAACTTATTATATCTTGTTTCGATGTTTTTATATTATTGTGTAATTGGTTGTCTTGGAGGTTAGATGCGATCACGGCCTTTGGTGAAATTTTTGGATTATGACAAATGTGTCTCACGTGACCCTTCTATTTAGGGTTGTAGCAAACTTAGTATTAAAGGACAAGGTTTTAAAAATGTAATAGGAGTTAGAGGAAAACTCTATTTTTTTAAAAGTGTGTATGCACAAGATAGTTCTTCAAAAAACAATACAAATCGGACAAAAGTTTATTTCGTGTTCGTATAAGGTACAATCTTTCTCTTAGCAATGAGTTTACAATGTGTACACACAGCCAGTTGCCAGTAACAACTTGTTTGGATGGTTGTTACCCATTGTATTGTATCATATTGTTACTTTAAATGCGATGTTTGGTTTGATTGTTACTTAGATTTTATTTTATTGTATCGTATTGTTAAATCCGTCGTTACATAACGACGAAATATGCTACTTTATGTCACGACCGATTTGGTGTGGCCGCGTCCTTACCTTGTCTTTTTCTCTCAATCTCACCCTTTATTATTATTATAAATAATTTTATTTATCATTTACCCTACTTTTTTATATATTAATTTTGTATCATAATTTTTCTTTATAATATTACAAGTTTATTCTTCATATTGTTGGTGCGTGGTATCATGAAACAATGGCAAACGACACAATTTATCCAAACATTATTTTTCTCAAACGATACAGTATAATACAATACAGTACGATACGATACATTATGAAACGATACGTAACAAATATCCAAACAAACTGTAAACGTTACCCTTATCAATAATTAGTAAAGAAAATAGTCCCTTGTAAATTAAATATTACTCTCTCTGTTATAATTTATGTGATGCTATTTAACTGAAAATAAAATTAAAGAAAGAAATAAATATTTTCTTTTTAAAAAGTATTTTTCATATACACATATAATTGTCACACGTTAAAGATTTATTGACATGTTGATATGAATGTTTAATTAACTTTTATTTAAAAGAAAAGAATATTCAATTATGTAATTACACTTGTGTAATCAAACATAATACCGAAAATTATATTGTAATTGCGTTATGGGTCGCTAACAAATATGTTATTTATAGTTATTATACTGTGCAATTATTATGAATTATTAATTGCTATTATAGTAATTACACAGTTTTGTAATTACATAATAACTTCCGACATGTCCTAAAGTTCTATATTGAAATATCAATTCATGGTCAATTAATACACCTTTTAGGAAATTTCCCCCCTATTATAATTTGTTTTTATTCTTTTGTACCGCTTGATATATCAATTATGTAGATATATTTTCTTTTTGTTTGTTCAAGAAAATATCTTTTTTTAGATTTAGAAGTATTTTAATTTAAACTTTTTATTTATTCTTAACGAGAGATTTTAATAACCAAACAAATGTTATAGATTAAAGACCATAGGTTTCAGAAATTTTTATGTTTTTAAAACTCCTAACTTCACATAAGTTAAACCAGAGGGTAATTTCTTACTCTTAATGCTACTGTAGTTCTTTGACTGGCAAGGAAATTTCCAAAACGTGTAATTCCTTTCTGTTTAGTGAAATAAAGGAGCTAGGGCAAAAAGATTTGTCTTTCATATCTCTCACTTGGATTTCTAACAACAGCGCCTGCAACTCTCCTTCTTCGGGTACACGGGTATTCTTTCTTCACTACCTTACTGTGTTGCCCATAATCGTTTCTTTCCGTTTTCTTGAACCCGGTTTGGTCGATGATTCTTGATAATTGGAATTATTGCTTTTTACAATATGAATTCTTGTTGTTTAACTGTTAGTGTTCGCAAATGCTATTGTTTCTATAATATGCTTTATTGTTGTCTGGTTAAGTTTGTTTTTTCGTCTGCCGGTTCTGCTGAGTTGCCCTTTATTTCTTTGTTCACGTTAATGCTTTTTCTTGCAAATTGGAAAAATTGCTTTTACCGTATGCCATCCTGCTGTTAACTGGTGGAATCGTTCTACATGCTATTGTGATTCTTACTGTTGGTTTGCTCTCTTCTTGCCCCTTACATTTTGTTTTATATCCTGTTGCTTTTAGTTTTTGTTCTATCCTTCCCTTAATTTTTAATTCTTCGACTTCATAATGCTTTTTTCTCGAACGTTCACAATTCCTAATTGGAATGGTTCCTTATATGTTATGCTTTTTTGCTGTTAATTCTTTATGCTTTAATGCAGTTAACCGTTGTAATCATTCCACATGCTATTGCTTTAACGCTAATTTAAATATTGTGGATTTGCCTCTCGATTCTTGATTGATCTGCGCTCTGTATCAAGGTTGTTTTGCTACTGTTTGCCTTGACTCTTTTGCGCCTTTAAGTAATTCACCATTTTTTGAGTTTCAGCTGTGCAATTGTTCTAACACCCCAGGCTCCCCACACTTCACTCTCTGCTGCAGTGTAGACGTTGATAATGGCAAAGGAAGAGCCAAATTCTGGTTCTGTTGTTGTAGAAGGAACATCTGAGGTTCGTGATGATAATGAAGTGGCCAATGAGTCTGCTTCCTCACTGCTAAAGGAGGATGAGGAGAAAGTTGATGATTTGACATTGGATGAGCCACCGACAGGTAATCCGTCAAGTCGAAGAAATGCTAAAGATTTAGTGGCAGATTAGTTGCTCGTGAAATTGAATGAATGCACTTTTCTTTTTCATTTTTATCTTTCCTGTTCCCCCTTGAGAGTGTAAGCAAGAGCACGTGTACTGCTCTTACATAGATTAATGCTACCACCCTTACGAAGAAATGAAAGTTCATGGATAGAAAATTGCTTTTATATATTTCAAAGCCTTTTTCTGTGACCGGGAAGATGCTATTATTTCAATGAAATCTGGTTTTGATTGTTATTTTTTGATTAAAGAGAAAAAAGTATTCATTTTTGAATTTTGATGGGGTTTAACTCTTTTACATTCGAGATGCACGATGTGAAGACTTGAGCTGCACATTCACTTTATTGAAAGAGGTGGAAGACTAGATTTACATTTTTAGATGTTACTCATGATTATAATAGGCTACAAATGAATAATTGTCTTTTGGGATTTGTTCAAAACACTGTCAGATGTTAAAGTGAAAGAATTAAGAGAGTCTGTATATATATCTTTCACCAAACAGCTGAAGAATCTTTAGATGCCATAACGTGTCAAAACGGAAAAATAGTCCCTCCGTCCCATTTTATGTGATGCACGTTGACTGTGTTTAAGAAAGATTTTTGAAACTTGTGGTCTAAAACAAGTCAAAGATATTTGTGTGGATATAAATCATCTTAGTAAGGGTAAAATAGAAATTTTAAAATTAAATTGTTTCAAATTATAGAATGATATCATTCTTTTTAAGACAAACTAAAAAGGGAAGTCTATCTCATAAATTGGGACAGAGTATACAGAAGTTTGGATGGAATTGAACAACGCTGGAGAACTGAGAGGACGAAGTTTTAAGAGTCGGAAACATAGAAAATCACAAAAGTGATTTAAACAGCTTTTGGGTCTACAACCAACTGGTGCTCCATTTCGGAGATAGTGATCATCAGGTGGGTTTTTCCGGCTCGTTATTTGCGAATGGGCTATAGTTGTCCTTTTGAATGCTCCATGAGAACATTCGGTGTGGTGTCAAACTTCATATATTATTTACCGGTCCAAATGTTCCCAATTGTCCAGAGGATTCCTTCTTTTGCTTAGAGTGCTTTAGGCTCAAGTATCAGAACATTGAGAAGAAGCCAAGTTCTCAAAGAAGAAAGTTTCCTCACTGTCTTTTTCTTCCTTTTAATTATAGCCAAACATCACAGGTTGCACCAACCTGTGCTGATGGGGGCCTTGGCAATGACACCTACCTTGTATATTAATACCAAAAAATACTACATAGGAGGAGGAGCCTTGCCTCCCATCCCTAAAGAAGATTGAACATCAATCTTGTACATTTGAGATAAGTTAGTAGGAAATAAACCCCATACAACTTATAATAGAGGACTCCTTCTATTTACAAATGATATTACCAAAATAATTGAACTAGGGAGACTCTCCCTTGACAAAAGAAAAATATCCTACACTAAGGTACATCAAAATGATAAAAGAAAAAATCATATCAAAAGAAACTTCACACTGGTTAGCAGGTGCTACATGTGTCAGAGTGTCTCAGAAAGTATCAATCATCTTTTCCTCCACTTGCCTCCTTTGGCATGTTTTGGATAGAGTCGAATATTATAGGAATAGGTAACCCTCGGTTAATACCAAACTTGGCCAAGGCATCAGCCACATAGTTACCTTCTCTATAACAGTGAACCAAATTTATCTGCTGTATACCTCTTCTTATCTCTAGAATACCTGACTGAAGCTCCTATGGAACTGTTACTTTACCATTAAACATGTTTATCACCAATAGTAAGTCCATCTCCAACATGATTTCTTTCTAATTGTTCCCGACACTCCATTGTATTGCTTGTAAAGCTGCTTGCAGCTCTGCTGAATTTTTAGTACAGTACTGAAGATCTTTAGCAAGTATCCTCACTGTCTTGATCTGATTTTTGTATGTCACGAGCAGTAAGAAGAAAAGGCCGGCAGTTAATTTTGTGGGCTCCTAATTGGGACAGCTCATATAGTACAAATTGCGATGGTGTTTATTTGCTCTGTATGTAGAAGCATTTTTCTGTGCAAAAGAGTAACTTAGAGTAACTTAGTGTTACTCTTTTGCTGTTTGATGATGTCTGCTGAATTTTATATTCTTGAGTAGAAGTTGCAGAAGAAGAGAGTGAAAGGAATTCTCACACAGACTTCGTAAAGTGCTGAATCACTTGTATTCGATGCTTCAGAAAAATCCTCATCAGAAAGTTACATTAGATAGTATTCTGAATGGATCATGCATATATTAAATGGCAAGAGCTGTTATATTGCCGCCAGTCTACAATTCATGAAAATGGATCTGGTTTTCACTACCCATTCCTTTCATTTTTCATTTAGGATGATAAAACCAAACCTGTTAGACATAGCGTTCTTTACCTATATTGAAGTTGAATCGGATAGTAAGGTGCAGGCTGATGGAAGCTAAGTTCTCCGCAGATTGGTAAGATATGCAAGCTAATGCGTTTCCACCCAATTGTAAATAAGAAAAAAAAGAACTTAATAATACTTTATAGTGCTATGGAAAGGGCATCTCTTTTGTTGAGCTACAGTCCTGTGCCTGAAATAATGCTTTTCCACCCAATTGTAAATAAGAAAAAAGGAACTTAATAATACTTTATAGTGCTATGGAAAGGGCATCTCTTTTGTTGTGCTATAGTCCTGTGCCTGAAGTCACTTGTACATTTCTGTGAGCTTTTTCACAACCTTGCCTCTGCTACTAATACTTGCACCTTTGCATTTGCAATTTTACAGAAGCTGCAAAGAAGAAGAAGAAGAAAAACAAGAGCAAGTGAGAGCCCGCTCCATTCCTCAATATAAAGAAAAAACAATCTCTCTTATGTTTTTCCTTAGAGTCATGTTGCCTTTCATCATTTGCCAATGCAGGAAGAAAAAGGAGCCACCTCAGCAAACTGATCCACCTTCTATTCCTGTAACCGAGCTTTTTCCCTCTGGAGAATTCCCAGAGGGTGAGATTCAACAATACAAAGATGAGTATGTGCACTTGAAATTACTATCTATTGTTATGAGGACCATTCAATGGCTTTTGATTTAGAACTTTGATTTATTTTGAAATCTATTGTGCTAATTAAAGAAAAAGTCTGATGTTCATTTATACTTCAGTGTTCAATCTGAAACTAATTTTATCATTGTTAAGTCGAGAATTGTGGAATGATATTTGTTTGATGGTCGATGCAGTAACTTGTGGAGGAATACGTCTGAGGAAAAGAGGGAATTGGAGCGCCTGGAAAAACCAACTTATAATTCTGTCCGTCAAGCAGCAGAAGTTCATCGTCAGGTCAGAACCTACTTTCGTACAGTGCTAGCAGTTTTTTCCTGCCATAGTTTTTAGAGCAGAGTCAATATTCAAGGTAAAATTTATTTATTTATTTATTTTTCAACCCTCAGGTCCGGAAATACATCAGGCAAATTGCTAAGCCTGGGATGTTAATGATTGACCTATGTGATACTTTGGAGAATATGGTTCGCAAATTGATATCAGAGAATGGTCTTCAAGCTGGCATTGCATTCCCTACAGGGTGCTCATTGAACTGGTAATGTGACTTTCTTCTTCTTGTCTTTTCTGCTGTTAAATGTTAGAATGATTTTGATTTATAAAATAAAGTGAGATTGATGTTAGCTTAATTTGGAATATTGTCATTGTTAGGTATTTTAGAACATAATCTAGTGATTGAACCTTTTTAATGTTTGCATTCCCTTTCTTGTGCTTTCTTTTCTTCATTTGTCAGTTTTTCTCTATCTCGTTGCAGGGTTGCAGCCCATTGGACCCCCAATTCAGGAGATAAAACTGTGCTTCAGTATGATGATGTGATGAAATTGGACTTTGGAACCCATATTGATGGTAATATTACCTGTCCCTCATCTATGTTAGGCATTGAGGTATTTTTGGTGTGGGTTCTATGGGTTCTGGTATTAGTCTCCTTATCTCCTTATGTATCGAAATGTTTGTCATTTGGTTGGAAATAGGTGGACAGTAGTTCCTGTGGTATTATATCAGGGACTGACAGTGGTAAAAACAAAAAAACCACATTTTTCTCGAAGTATTTGGTACATGTATTAACAATTAATCTGGATGGATTAGCTCCCCCCTTCACTTCAGGACCCTACCTTACTTGCATCCTCCATCTGTCGGTGGTCACTGCCACGCATCTAATCTTAGTTCATTGTTTGAGAGGAGATTGGAGGGGTGGAAAAACATCTTTCTGAATGAGGGTGAATTACCTTGATAAAAGATATTATTCATAATCCTTTACTTGCTTATGTCTATGTTCTAAAACCCAGCCTTCAGTTAGTAAAAGATTGGTGAGGCTAATGAGAGATCTCCTTTGAGATGGAACAAACTGACCAAAGAATACCATTTGGTTAATTGGGACAGGGTTACCACACCTATAAAATTTGAGCTTTGGTTATTTTGTAGATTGGATGTTTTTTTGACTAAGCACTAACAGGAAATGACTATATTTGTAGATTGGATGTTTTTTTGACTAAGCACTAACAGGAAATGACTATGAATTCATATGAGGAGTGTCATGTGGACGAAGGTGATCAATGTTAAGTAGAGTTGTTATAATCATATGGGTGATTCTCGAAGTAGGTGACGACATCATATGGGGCAGATTTATTAAAAGGGATTGTAAAGGTGAAAAATTAGTGTTTTCAAAATTCATTTGGTGTTCAGTTGGGTAAACCTAGTAGGTTTCTACTTTTTGGTAACTTCTTGTACACGGTCATGTTTTTTGCCCAAACACTAATAAAATAAATTACTTAATAAAAAAAGTTGGAAAAACTTTCTATGGTTTATGCTTTACATTGACTGATGGTTTTCCAGACTTGCACTCCATCACTAATGACATCGATGCTACTGTAGTGGATGGAGGATACAAGGGTGTGTTGGAATGTATCTTTCTTGATATGTAAGATTTATTGATGTAAAACAGCTAAAGCTTGAAAGAGTACATCAAAAAAGGCTATGTGCATCACAGAGACTGTAATGAACAGCAAAAGTCCAGCATAGCGTCCGGCTCTACCAAATTTGCCACTGTCATGTTGCACCAAAAACTAAGCGAGAATATTCATTTATGTTTAACCTTAAGAATCAAGTCATTCTTGTCTTAAAAAGATCTAGCGTTTCTTTCTTTCCACATAATCCAGCAAATGGTGGCAGGAATAGTGTTCCAAATAGCAATAAGTGGTTTTGAAATTCCTTTCCTACGCCAAGCAATCAGGAGTTCCAAAAACGTTCTAGGCATGCACCATTTGATACCCAGCATGTTGAAAACCAGATTCCAGATAGTCGGGTTAAGGGTGTCTTGGAATTTATCTTTTGGAAGATCTTGCAGGATTAAGAACAGAGAAGAGGGTCATACATTCTTTCAAGGTTATAATCCATACAATTGTTGGAGGCTGACAGATTAGTTTTGAAGGTATCATCACCAAAATTCTTCAGGGAGAAGTAATAATATGACCATATAATAATCCGATCCCTTTGGAAATCATAATGGAATTTGACAGTACCAAAGAAGGTCCTTTCTTTCGGGTATGCAGCATGGGGTGCTATCTTGACAGCAGATAACTGGAGATGAGAAGGTGTGGTCGACTAATCGTGAGCCACTGGTTCTTATTCGAAAGACATAGAAAGGAGGATTTTGTCACCTTTTACGACATTTTAGTTTTGTTGCGATTATGCCCGTTGATCTATGCTCTGTCAACATCCAACGAGTTGTCCTTGATACAGTGACAGAAATGATAACAAGCTATTGGATACACAGATTGGTAGCAAGGATAATGATGTTATGGCAGCTGGCACAATTTTGTGTACAAACTTCCCTCCCCTGACCCCACATGTTGGTATCAAACTAGGTTTGTTGTTGTTGTTTAAAATTGAGAGAAAAAACTTAAAAGGAAGAAAATTTCGAAGGGGTTAACTGTTAAGAGCTAGTTAATGTGGTTTGTGTTAAGATTTCACTTTTCTCTGTATCATATCTGTGCTGTGAAGGGGAAACACCAACTTTAGAGAAAAATTGCTAGTGTTTGGGAGAATGTGTTTGCATTATCAACACAGAGTGAACAATTCACAATCCAGAGTCCAGACACTCTTATCATTGTACTGTCCTCCTTATCTATCCTTCTTAATTTATCCCTCACAATCTGACGAAATTTTTATCCTATCTCTAATACATAGTATTGTATTTCACCATTGTCCTATCGCATGCGAAACCACCTCCCCTCATTGGAACAGTCTGTTATGAGCTTTATTTGCTCCACTCTCTTATCGTTGTTAATTTTAGGAATAAGGTGAACTTTTAACCTATTGTTTCTTGCAGGGCGAATTGTGGACTGTGCATTTACTGTGGCTTTCAATCCTATGTTTGATCCACTGCTTGAAGCGTCACGGGAAGCCACAAATACTGGCATTAAGGTGGATATTGCTTAAATTGGCGATAAATTACGTAAAACTGGTAGTCATCATCCAAAAGGGCTACTAGTTTCTTGGAAGTATTGATAAGATTTAGGGCCATTCATGACATGATTTTTTATGTAGGAAGCAGGAATTGACGTACGCCTTTGTGATGTTGGTGCTGCAATCCAAGAGGTTATGGAATCCTATGAGGTAGAAATCAACGGAAAGGTGTTCCAAGGTACGATATCTGCGAAATATGATAACTAGTAAAAACATTTATTTCTATTTTGTTTTATTGAAATCCATGTCCATGACATTTGAGCATCGAGAAAAAGACCTTGTATGTGTCAATAAGCAAAGTAATTTATTTAGCTGACAACTATATTTTATTGTATGATGTCCACATTATATTTGTTGGCCTCTTTAAGTTACTTCAGTATTATTCAGGCTTCTGGGCGTCTCAAGTTGCTCTTTTTTTTTTTTAAAATGCTTTGGGTTGGGTGAGGAACAGAGAGATTATTAATAAACATATTGAACATGATTCATACACATGAATATCTGTGCTGGACTTTGGACTGTATTGGTTATTTGTTGGGTTTGATTAGTTTTATATACAACCTTAGATAGATGAAAGTATCAACTTGAGCTCTAATGGAAACCTCCTGGCAAATGCTGCACGCATCATGGCAACAACTTTTGAAGTAAATATGGCATTCAAAAATCTTGCTGGGTAATATTTACAGAAATTTTTTGCAACACCGCTGCATTGGATTCCAAAAGCTAAACTGCAGGAAAACTAATCTATTCTCCTTTTCCAACACCCAATTATGAGAATTTAACTTAACTTTTACCAACAATCTGATTATTTCTAAAACGACGTTATGACCAATCCTGTCATTGGCAGTTAAGAGCATCCGGAATCTGAACGGGCACAGTATTGGCCAGTATCAAATCCATGCAGGGAAATCTGTTCCGATCGTTAAAGGAGGAGAACAAACCAAAATGGAAGAGGGTGAATTTTATGCAATTGAGACCTTTGGATCAACAGGTAATTTCTGCTTTGTTTGTGGGAAAGAGTAACATTAATATAACTGGCAAATCCTGAATACATAGGAGTCAACTGATTCGCATCTCATATCTCCATGTATCAGGGAAGGGTTATGTGAGGGAAGATCTAGAATGCAGCCATTATATGAAAAACTTTGATATTGGACACATTCCACTGCGGCTGCCCAGAGCTAAGCAACTGCTGGCAACAATAAATAAGAACTTCTCCACATTGGCATTCTGCAGACGTTATCTAGACCGCCTCGGTGAGACAAAATATCTGATGGCATTGAAGAATTTATGTGACGCTGGAATTGTTCAGGTAAGTGACCTCAAGCTACATTCATGAGTTAGCCTCAATTGTGGATTCAGGCTTGGCTGCATTCATTTATAAAAAGAGTAGTTCTAGTGTAAATATTTCAACTGTTTGACATTGTTGTGGAATCATAATAAACTTTTAACCAAGATTGGTATAATCTTGAAATCATACAGTAGCAAGTCAGTTGCTTCTACAATCATTGCCAAGGAACTCTTGGCCAGAGAACTTAAGGATAAATTTCTAAAACAAGCAAGGGGTATTGGGTGCAAAATTCAAGTACTGAATTAATGTTTATAAAGAGAAAATAAATGGAATATAGTTAGTTCAGGGATATTATTTCTAAACAAGACTACTGAAATTTCTAGTAACTTTCGATAGTTTTGTGGAACTTGGTTTTTTCTCCCGCTAATTCAATGAAATTTTGAAGTTCACTAATAAATAAGTTGAATCCTGATTTCTTTGGTTAGCTCTCTCCTGATTTATCTAGCACAACTCTTCTGTTGCTATGAATTCATTGGTAAATAATGTGTACATCTGGAGATAAAAAGTTCTTTGAAACTTTTGAGGAAGCTAAGGGTAAATCCAAAAGGAGAGGTCCATGTAAAACATCCATGTCACATCAATTTATTAAATCCAGCAGAAACTCTGAAAGACAAAAAGAAAGACTAAATCTCTGCTCGTCTTGCTGAATAAATATTATTGCAACTGAATGAACTATGCCAGGTTTGCTGGTAACAAAGATCAATTTGGCTTATCCAATTAGATAAAGAAGTTCTTTCCTAAATATAGTGGAGTGTCTGTGGTTGATTCCCAATATTTTGAAATACTGTAACTATTTTACATAAGAAACAGCTCAGCGTGGTAGGGCTACTGCGGACAAAGCAATTCCATGTAGTGTGTGTAGCAACTGTGCAAGTGAGGCATTTCAGTTTTAAATTCTATTAGTAGTTGGGCCGAAGGAGGTGTGCTTTTGTTAAGATGAAATCAATAACGATGATGAAGGAAGATGTTAACAGGAAATTTTTGGACAAGTGAGAACAGGTATAAAGGAAAAGAAGATAGGATCAATAATAGAGAGATCATGGGCTGTAGAAGAGAATGGTTTTGGAGCTCAAATAAAAAAAGAAAGAGATAAAGACTGGTGTTGGAGCTCAAAAAGCTCCATCCAAACTAATGGAAAAACCAAAATAAGAACATAAAGAACTCCTGAAATTCAAAAGGATCAACAGGAATTTGTTGAATGAATGCAGCAGATAATTCATATATCTGAGACCAATCAATTCGAAGGTGAGGCATAGTTCATTGATGCTTGATTGATATTGTGTATAAAAATCTTATAATTATGTCATAATTAATAATCTCAAGGATTAGTAAACTTCCGTAATTTCTTGTAAACTCGAAAAGTAGTACTCCCTCCGTTTCATTTTGTGTCTTAACTTGACTTGGCACGAAGTTTAAGAACGTAACGAAGATTTTTGAATCTTGTGGTCATAAACTACTGGTGTGTATATCAATATCAAAATATCCTTTGAATCTTGCGGTCTTAAAAATGGCATGTCATTAAAGGTGAAATAGAAATGTTAGAACTAAAAACTACTAATGGTGTATATATCAAATCCAAAATACTTTTTGAATCTTGTGGTCTTAAAAATGGCATGTCATTAAGGGTGGAGATGTTAGAACTAAAAACTTACTATTAAAGGTGGCATTTTTTTTGGAACAGATAAAAGGAAAATGAGGCATAAATTGAAGCGGTGGAGGATATGACAGAGTCTTGTCTATGTCGTTAATAGTCAAACTCAAAGAGAGTTTTTCTCTTATATTTTCACATAGACCTGTACAGTTTTGGTAGACTTGCTGTTATCAAAAGAATTTTGTAGACTTAAGCTTTTGTCTGAACCTGCTTGTCCTGTCAAAGTTCTTTCTTTGATAAATTGGTATTCTCTCTTTCAAGTGATTGTTCTAGCGTCACTAATCTTATTACCATCTTGACGGCTTAGCACATCTTTTCAGTTATCATTTCATAGACATAGTCCTCCCAGTCACTGTTTTGGCCATTCTTCCAGCGTCCTGTCAAGCAAAACAATTATATATATATATATATATATATATATAACCTCTTGTAAAATTTATAGGAAAATTAATTAAGAATATGGTCAAGAATATCCTCATAATTTAGAAGGATAGATTTGGGAAATTGACTAGCCTTTGTTTCTGTCCCATGTTTTTGGGACTCGGTCATCAGGTAAGATTCATGTGCATTAGCTTAAGTGACGCTTCTGTGGTGGCAAGATAAGTATAATTTGCTCTCCTAGCCTAGTCTCTTTTTTGTTTCTTGTGATCGCATTGGTAGGTCGATTTTATTTACATCCCGAGGCATTATGTGCCTTTTATGCCATGGTGATCAAGATTGTAATGAATATAATATTTGTAAGGAGAGCACTTTTATGACTCGTGGAGTTTAGATGTAGCATATGAATCTTAGATTTGAATTTATACTCGTGCATTTTTGAACTAATTAGACAAGATTAAAAATATCCACATTCACAAGAAGGTTGCTTAAGATGGTTTAATCATGTCCTCGGTCGACCTCCAGATGCACCCAGTCCGTAGGTGTGAAACAATGATGAATGAAGGTGTTAAAAGGGAGACAGGGTAGACCTAAAATTACGTGGAAGGAAATTTTCTCGGTAGACCTACAATTTCTTGGATCCATACAAACTTAGTGAAAGATAGAATTCAATGGAAGGAGAAAATGTATATAGGATATAGAAATTAGTTAGATGTATAGTTTAGTCGTATTAGTATATTTACATTTCTATGCTTTCTAAGAGTCACTTAGACCTATAATATGTGTTTATGCCGGTAAAAAATAGAGGACTCGTGCTTTTTACTTATATTATTATTTGATATAATGTTGGCCTGAAATGAGTTAGAATGGAGAAACATGGCTAGTGGGGAGTCATATAGTCGACTCCAACTTGTATGAAACTAGCAATTTATTTTGCATCTTGTGCACAATATGTGTGTCCAAAATTGAAGTTTGCTTTTCTTTTGGCAGCCATATCCCCCACTTTGTGATATTAAAGGGAGCTACGTTTCTCAGTTTGAGCACACCATTTTACTTCGTCCGACTTGCAAAGAGGTGGTATCGAGAGGCGATGACTATTAATACTAATAGAAAACTTTGTATGGTGAAATTCGATGATCAGTGGACTATTTTGTTTCTGTATGCTTCTGTGAGATTATCTTTGCTTGACCTTTTTTAAAAGAAAAGGAACAGAAAAGAATATTCTGCTTATGGTTATGAGAAGATAGTTTTGGTGAATGGTGACTGGTTAGATTTCTGCTTATGTCTTATTTTAGTTATAGGAGTATCTCACTATTGTTTGCATTTTCGAGAACAAAACTAATACAAGCTGCAATGTCAGATGAAAGTTTCTTTTACGGGAGATTTATCAGATAAATGAATTAGAAAAAGAGGGAAATGAATCATCATAGTTATATGAAAATAGAATCTCTTTTCCTAAGATGCATAATTTTTAACGAGAAATAATGAATATAGTCCTATTTTTCTTGATATAATTCTTTTTAAATTACATAGCGGAATCGGGGAAAAAGGTGCATGCTGTCTGGCTAAGCTTATAAGCTGGTCAAGCTATCTTATAAGTCACTTTTTGGTTTATCTACGCGTTTGATAAAGTTAAAAGTGCTTACAAATGAAAAGAGAACTAGACTTTTCTCTTCATCATTGAAATCCGCTATTCAATCGCAGTGCGGTGCTCTCAAAAAGCTCAATCCTCTAAGGTTGAAACGAATAGATCAGGAATTCGACCTGGGATTTGCCCGTTCCGATCCTTGCCTACTAAACAGTTGCACCCCAGGATATGTATGTTGGGAGAACTCCATGATCTTTCTGTGTGGAAGGGAAGGAAGAAAAAAGGCGAACACGAATACTAAAAAGCGGTTCGTGTGGACCCCCAAAAAAGGGGATAGAGAGCGCGGAACGGGCTTTCCAAGCATAAAAAAATCCCTACCTGTACATTCAATGGCAACAGACAGAAGGCAGTTTTGTCGTTGTTCTTAACCCCAGGCATATTTCCGTTCCCAATAATCTCCATGAAAAGACTACCATGATTTCCGAACGAACCGAGGGAGAGTCGAGGCATGAAAAAACTTATCTACGATCTGCCTATTTCCAAGTACGTATCATCCGCTGCCTTATCCGCTGTCTCTGCGGCCGCCAAAAGCCTACCCTCTCTCGGATATTGAGTGGGTTGACCCGGGAAGAGATCCGGACGAACCTTCCAACAACCAGAATATAAGTTGACCATAAGGCCATCTCGGGCATGGGAAAGAAAGGCGGCGGACAACCGACTTAACTGGAGAGCCTAAACGGCATTGAGGATGAGTCCACCGGTCGACAAACGGCTTCTATCTACATGTGCTTTCATTATGGATCGGTCGACTTGTCACGATTGATTGCTCACACACAATTTGGTTAGGCAGGCTTGGGGAGGTGATCTGAATCGCTATCGATACGATGCGGGGCTGATTTGCTGACCGTAACGAACTTGACTCTGCCCCTGAAAAAAAGGGCGGGAAGACCTTTGACCTGGGCTGGGAGGGATTGGGGTCGCTTTTCTTTAGGACTTTAGTCCGTAACAAGGCTCGAAGACCTCCGACTGGATTTGAAATGGATCAGGTAGGGCATCCGTTTACGACGTGGGTGAGATTAGCAGTTTTCTCTATTTTCTTCAATGGTAGGAAATACGCATCAGCGGGGGTATATGGGAGGAAACCAGTCTGCAGTAATTCAAATTGCTCCTTCGGATCACTAAGTAAAATCTTGACTCACACATACCGCGGTGTATTGTTGTCAACTCACATAGTCGCACCTACCAGCAACAAGACGACTACTCCCTGCACGCCACTAAACGGCGGTATTTAACGCTTGGGTTCGCCCAATACAAGAACTACAACCCAACCTAGCTTAAGGCTAAAGCCGTGGACTACACCCCTGTGAGAGCCCTTTATTTGACTAACATACTCCCTTTTGATCTCCCCCATACCTTCATATCAAAGCTGGGAATGATTGACTTTCGGATTAAAATAATAGCGCAGAATGACAGTACTCCTTCCCATTTCTTCTTTTATGATCTTATCTACTTGAAATGCTTACCTGTAAGTGCGGAGAAGGTACCCAGGGGACCAAACGAAAGGGCACTGAAAGGTCTTCAATTAAAGCTTCGTCAGTATTTGAAAGACTCGAAAGACCTACTTGATGAGTTTCCTTATGAGTGAGTTCGTAGGTGCCTTTAAGTCGAGTGTAGCGAAGGGATTCTCCTAAGAGAAGCTTTAGCCCTTGAACCTGAAACGACTTTTATGAGCTGTCTCAGTAGTGACCAACTTTATTTTATTAGCTGTATGATTTGTGGCTTAGCTGTTAGCTGTTAGCTGTCTAAAAGCTATGGTAAATAAAATCCCTTTTGAAAATAAACCACTAATCCGCCTTAGGTACTCTTTTAAGTCCGTGTAAGGCAGAGGGAATGAAAGGACCTGCAGGAGGCTGAAAAACCGTAGTGCGCTAGCGCTAGCGAGTTAGCGCAACAACTTAGTGTCTTGTTTTCTTCGCTGCTTTTTTTTTACATAAGGTCCGCAGGAAAGCGGTTGCTAAGGCTTGTAGCTTGCTTCTGTCCTTAGTCAATTTTGGACTGAAGCTGTTCTGACTGCCGTATCTTTTTTGAACCGAATACCTTCCTCTGTCATCTCTGGTCTGTCTCTTTTTGAGAGAAGATTTTCTACCCCGCCTGCCTATGAAGAACTTCAAGTCTATCGGGAAAGGATGTGGTGGTAACCCCTGCAGCTTTGTCTAGAACCGGGCGTCCAGCCGTGTAGGAAGACTCACCCTAGCCACTATAGCGACCCCACCCCCAACTCTAGCTGAGAAGCACCCTCCACCCACTTCCATTTTTCAGTGTGCCCAAAAGCCCGCCCGCCCAGTTTTTGAGACCCTTTTTGATTCCCTCACCCAATCTCATGAGAAGCAAGCTCAGCAGGCCCTGCCTTAACCTGTCCTCAGACAGCCAGCCCTCGCCAGGCTGCTGGCATTGCTAAATACTCCGCCACGAAGCAAGCTTTCCCGAATACGACAGATGCGGAAGTGGCTAAAGAAGTCGGAGGAAGAAAGTTGTTGGACAACTGTATAAACGAGGGTACATTAGTATTATGGGAATTGGCAACATTGAAAGAAAGGGTAAGGGGTAGGAATCAACTTTTTTAGGTGTTGCTCTACTAATGTAGTCGGCCTAATCCGTAACCAAGTTTTTCTTTCTCACTCCTTATGTACTTTTTTTTTACTTCATCCATACTTTTTTACTTTTTCTGAAGTGTGTGGCAAACGGCGCCCTCTACTTCTACTTCTAACTAAAGGCGAACAGCCGGCATTGCAAGCAAATAGAAAGACCCCGCCCCTTTGAGCCGGAAAGCGTACCGGCTGTTTGAGTCGCGAAAGGGCCGCTTGCTTAATATTATTTAGATATATAATAATAATAGATAGATAATATTATATTATATATCTATCTATAAACAAAAATAAATAACGAAAATAAAGAAAATCATTTTTTAAATAAAATTCTTCATTCCTGGGAAGAGGAAGAAGCAGATAGGACAAAGGCCTTCTCTTTCCGTCCGCTCTTCCCGAAGTGAGCGAATTGCATGTAGAGATCCGTAGGGGCTTATAGTTTAATTGGTTGAAATGTACCGCTCATAACGGTGATATTGTAGGTTCGAGCCCTGCTAAGCCTACCACCCCCTTCTCTTCACCTGATACAAGGCAGTCGACGTACCCGCCACCCTGCAGATCTCAATCTAGCGACGACATCTGGAACCACACTGCTGCCGCTGCCCTTCGGGCACGCCTCCTATGCTTATCACTCACCTACGCTCTTGCAGTATGCCCCCTTCGGGCAATACAGTGTAATACGCGAAGCAGCTGAGCCATAGCTCTTCGATCGCTATATTCTTGCGATAG
The DNA here is from genome assembly GCA_005239525.1 of Nicotiana knightiana. Taxonomy (NCBI): domain Eukaryota; kingdom Viridiplantae; phylum Streptophyta; class Magnoliopsida; order Solanales; family Solanaceae; genus Nicotiana; species Nicotiana knightiana. The sequence goes on along the minus strand of ML438208.1, from coordinate 38,599 downwards.
CGAAGGCGTGATTCATCCTCTAAGAGAGAGTAGATGCGAAGGTTCGGATCGAAGATCTTCGCGAGACAGCCCCGGGGCACCATAGCATGTCGGGAATAAGGGGGACATAGTGAACGTAACCACTCCCTTGGTTGGGGGCTGTGACTCCCCTATCCTTTCAATTTTTTGATTCCCAGGTCTTTTTTATTATCACTCTTGGAATATTTTTGTTGACGACTTGGTCAGGGCGGTTCACAATTTCTTTGCTGAAGGCGCTGTTAAGCCCTAAGTTTGAATTCCAATTTAATTGCCCTTATTCCGAAAGTCTAAAGTCCTTCCAATTTTCACCAATTCCGACCTACCTTTATTTATGAGATATTTGAAGGAGAGCTTTGTAACTTTTTCTATAAAATTCTCTCTAGCTCGAAGAATTAGCTTGATTCTCCCTATAAAAATAGTTAAGGAAAAAGGGGCGCTTACGAGTTTGATAAAGTTAAAAGTGCTTATAAGCTAAGTGTTTATAAGTCAAAAGTCATAAGCTGGTACGAATTTTTAGCTTATAAGCATTTTAAGTTTCACCAAGATTTTTACTATTTTATCCTTAAAATATTCTTTTTTAGAACAAAACTCCGACATCGATAATCACTATATCAAGTATTTTTTCAACCTAAACCCCTGCCTCTTCAAGTCTACAATTCTCATTGGTTATTTAAGATAAGCAAATTTTCTATTCCTTTGCATATTTGTATCATTGTAAATGTGTATTAATATGTAATAAATGAGGACATATCAATTTTTTGGTGTATTACTTTCTAAGTATTGTGGTGACAAAAATAATGTTTGTTTTTCTTCAAATATTTTGTCCTATTTAGGTTTATTTTTTACTAAGAAACTTTTGTCAATTTATTAATTATTATAACTTATCATTATATGCTTATCATAAAATAAACAATATTTATCATAAAAATTATCTTATCTAAGCATAATTGTATTTAAAATATAATGACAAATAGGATATTTTTGTATTTGAATCGATCTGGAATCTAAAATTTTGAAGAAATTATGCCTTATAAGTGTAAACAGCTCTAAGGTTATTTAACATTTTAACAGAAAAAGAGATTACGAACACTTTTTTATCAAATACTGTAGCAACTTATTATCAATTTCAGCACTTGTATCCAAATATGTAACTGCTTATTTATTAAATCAGTTTCAACACTTAAAAATGCTTTTCAACCCCTAATGCTTATCAGCTACTTCAAATCAGCTAATCCAAACGGGCTCTAAGCTATAAGCATTCGTAGCTTTCTAATGTTTCAATTGTAACTTTTTCCATGGGAAACATAATAATATCGAATTTGAACTAAAGGTGGAAAATGGGCCGGGTTGACCCGTAACCGGCCCGGACCGGCCCAGACCGGTTAAAACCGAAACCGGACCGGCCCGGTTCATAGGGGGCCGGGTGGGCTGGGTAGGGGGGGTTGGTCCGTTTAATTATTTTGAAATGGGTAACTGGACCGGTAGTGAACCGTAACCGTGTACCGGTTTAACCGGCCCGGTACAACGTCTATTTATTGTCTTATTTACTTTTTCNNTGAATGTGCCAATTTCAACTGTTGCATCAGAGAGTGCATTTAGTCAAGCAAGACAACAACTAGGAGACACCCGTCACTCATTGGGAAGCAATGCTTTGGAAGTTTTAGTATGTTTCAGAGATTGGATTAGATCGGAACGAAGAAATCAAGGACGTGAAGATGTTGAAAGCCCAGAAGACGAGGAACTTGGAGATATATTAACACATGGTAACCCATCTGAATTTAACACTCCAGAAGAAGGACAATCAGTTTATATTGATTATGAAGAACTTACAAGCGCAATGCAAAACCTTTGAATTTACTACTTGTCGAATTTAGTACTTAGTTGTAACTTGTAAGTTGTAAGAGTTGAATTTTGAAATTTGAAATTTGAAAATTGATAATTTGAAATACATGTTGCACTTGCAATTTATAAGTGCAATTTTTTCCATAATCATTGTTATCTTTATATATTTTACTTTATATTTTATATAAATTACAATACATGTACAAAAACTTGATTTTTTTTTTACAAGACAGAAACCCGGCCCGGCGGGGACCCGCATGGGTTCGTTTTTATCCGAATAAACCCCAACCCGTTAAACTCGTGAACAATTAACCGGTAAGAATCCGTAACCGCAATCCGTCCGGTTAAAAAAAAAAATGTAACCGGCCCCGCCGTTAGACACCCTTAATTTGAACTGCTTGTTTAGGCTTCCATGTCTGGTTAGGTACTTTCCGTTGCATGCGAAACAACCCCCATCCCCAACCCAAAAAAAGGCTTTGTACGCCACCCCCCTCCCCTCCCCCCCTGCAAAAAAAAAAAAAAAAAAAAAAAAAAAAAAAAAAAAAA
>ML438208.1:17780-35561 GCA_005239525.1 Nicotiana knightiana | reverse complement strand
ATAAAAAAAAAAACAAAAAAAAAAAAAAAAAAAAAAAAAAAAACAAGAAAATAAAAGACAGAATTATATCATTGGTCAATCATCCTCAAAATTCTAATAAATGATCAACATATAGTACAGGAAATACGTGAATAAAAAGTGCAATTGGATTAGTTTTTATGGTTAAAGGGAAATTTTGATGATAATATTAGAGAGCTATTATATCGGTACTAGAGCTACTAATAACACTTGGGTTACCAAGCTCGTCCGAAGTATTAGAGAGGGGAAGAAGAGATGTCTTTTACTCTTTAGTCATTGTTTAAAATATATTTATTTTTCAGTTCGTATTTAATAAATTTTTATTTGTTCGGGTGAAAATATCCTTGTGCTAGACATAAGTGCTGTGTAAATATTTTTAAGGACATGGTGTCCTTAATTTCATGAATGCTATGTAAATATTAAGGACAAGTGCCCTGTATTTTCACCTTTCATTGGTTAAATCTTAGGACATCATGTCCTTAACTTCATATGTGCAGTGTAAATGTTAAGGACATGACGTTCTTAACTTCATGTGTGCAGTATAAATATTAATGACATATTGTCTTTAACTTGTATTTGCACCTTCTGTTGTTAAACTTTAGGACCTCACGTCCTTAACTTCAAATGTCTAGTGAAAATGTTAAGGTCATGGTGTCCTTAACTTCATGTGTGCAATGTAAATGTTAAGGACAGTATGTCCTTAATATTTACACAACACTCACGAAGAAAGAAAAAAATATTTTTTTTATTAATTTTAATAGAGTAGTGGTTATTTTTACTCATCATTAAAATACCGAATAAAAACTAAGTACCATATTAAAATGGCTATCCAACGCCTTTTCTACTGTTACAAACTGAAGTGGCCTTAACTAATACTAGTCCATCTTTGTCGGCCTGTAGATTTTCCAAAACAAAATTTGGCGAGATTAATAATGTTATTTTTACATAAATAGTCAATCATATTTATTAACTATATATATAGATTTTGCATTAATTATATACAGTTACACATATATAATACATAAATTATACAAATATTTATTGACTATATTTTATTTAAGCAATTGAGTGGACGGTTATTTGAGTTAATTCTTTATACTCTTCTCACTCACTGATGGTTAGGGTTTGTGTTTCTATTTCCAGCGGAACTAATTTATTGTCACGCGCTAAATGCAACCCGCATTTTCATGTACGTATGATTATATCCGAAGGTTGTTAAAAACATTGTGATTTTTATTCAGCCGAAAAATGACATAGAGCAAAGGTTGTTAAAGTTCGATGCTTTTCGCATATATATATATATATATATATATATATATAGAGAGAGAGAGAGAGAGAGAAGTGAAAATACAGTGTCTCTTTTCCCACATTTTAATCCTCTTTTGCCTTTAATCTTTTTCTCTTTATTTTTCTTAGGGAAGATCCAGCCCAATCTATAGACAAAGGATGGAAAATGTTGATGACTTGATCATACTACTTAATTATTTGATGTTATCGCAACAATGATTATTTACTTTAACAAAACAAAACTAATTAATTAATCCTCAAGTCTAAACAAATCCAACACACACGACATTTCAAGAAGGTAAACCATATCATTGTGTGGAAAACTTGTCATGTATATTGTTATATTTCAAAGATTATACCCTCATGATTCATGATATTAACTTCTCATTCCTATCCCAAAAGATTATCTATGTATATCTTAATTAATTCACTTATGATCATGTCATTTCACTAATAATGTAGCTGAGCTTCCTTCCATAATGTAGCTGAGCTTCTTTACAAACTTAGTTGATTGAACAGAGCGTGAAAATATCATAGAATACCATTTTAAAATGCAAATATTCTTCAAATTAATAGTTGTATTGGATTTACATAATATAGGAGATGATTTTTAATACAGTAAGAGTTTGTTTGGAAACCACTATGTAATTATTTGGTTGTGTAATTACAAGTGTAGTAATTACACAATCTAGTAATTATACAGTAAAGTAATTATATGACATGTTTGTTTTTCATAATATAATTACAGTTGAATTTCAGTGTCATGTGTGGTTGCACAAATATAACTACACAATTTGATATTTTTTTTTATTCCAAATGAGAGATAATTATCAAAAATTAAATAAATTTTTCAGCTAAACATATAAATAAATTTTAACGTTGGAAAATGTATGTGTACAAAAGAAATGCTTAATACTCAATATTAGGTATTTTTGAAGTCAGATTTCTATCAAAATTTATTTAAATAATTATAATGGGTTACTAATATAGGAAAGGATATCAATATCTTACTATTAAATATGATATTTTAGCTTGAAATAATTAATAAAAATTTCAGTAATGAATTTAAGTTTTAACCAAATTAATATAATATAAAATTTATTTTTACTTTTTAATAATTAAAAAATAGATATGATTTTAGAAAGTATTTTCTATGATAAATTGAACTTATAGAGGAAACTAATGTAATTTTATTATTAGGCATCTGGTTTAAAAATACAGGGACAGAACAATAGATACACATATATTTGGTCTAGTACTAGTACTAGCTAGTGTGCTACAGTATGAATATACGGGAGAAATTAAAAAATAGCCAGATTTACAAGTGGCTATTAAAAAATAGCCACACTTTCAAAAATAATCGAAATTTAGCTACTATTCATGTAAAGATAAATCTGAACGAAAACACTGTTCAAAATCTGAAAAATACTCTAGTATATTATACTGGAGTTCCAGCATAAGTATATTGAAACTTCAACATATTATACTGGAGTTCCAACATAAGTATACTGGAACTCCAGCATAATATATTGGAGTTCCAGCAAAGTATACCGGTCCGGTATAATATGCTGGAAGTTCATACACTGATACTCGTATCTCCAGTATATTATGCTGAAACTTTCCGCTTGTTGGAGTTCTAGCATAATATGCTGGAAGTTCATATACAGGTGGACCGAACTCCAGTATATATTATGCTGGACCGGTCTCTATTGTAGTAAAATAGTGACTATTTTTCAATGACTTAGCAAACGCTAACTATTTTTGAATGACCAATCCGAAAACTGACTAGCTCGTGTTATTTTTACGGAATATATGCAATAAAAAAGAACAAGAAAACGAGAAGATAAAAAGTATGAGTACGTGGAATACAAGCAGAAGAACCAACGTTGTCAGGAAGAGAAAGAGTGTTTTTTAATTTTTTTAAATATTTTAAATTTTTTAAAACGAATAGTAATATATTCGGGAAGGGAGAAAAAAAAAAAAGTTCAAAAGACATCTTGTAATTATATAATGTAATTATCTTTAATTCTTTACTTGGCTAAACAAATAAATCAAATTGCATAATTACACTCAATTATATCTAAATATTATTACAAGGTGACTTTTCAAATATGCTATGTGTTATATGCAATTAAGTCATAAGTGTTATAGCCTATACTCTACAGAGGAATTGCCTGTAATTCCCCTAAAATAATTAATTTAGTCGGAAATTATAATGTTACCTGACGACCAAAATTCTTCAAAGAATATATTTGTTAAAACGAGAAATGGACAGAAAGACAAAGTAATCAGCTTAGAGGTAAAGAACGTGACTCCCGTTATCATTTTCTTACATTATTCTCTCTTTTGTCTCCCTATTCTATGCTATCTCTATCTCTGTTTCTAAGTTCGAGAGTTTCTTGAATTGGACCTTAGCTTCATTCTCTTATAAGAAAATATCAAAGCTTTAATCTTCTAACTCATTTCCCTTTGGTCCATTTTCCACGACACGACAGGTATCGCAAATGGGATGCCTAGTTCGCATTTGTGAAGTATAGGACTGGGTAGGTGATTGACGTCCAAAACATACCTCGATAAGAGATATGTTACGGTCGTATGCAATATAATTTATCAAATTATGAGTCGGGTCGAATTCCACAAGGAGCTATGAAGCGTGCTAGTTGACCCAATTGCTAAATAATCTAAGTTGAACAAAGAGGACAAATATACTTGAATTTTGTGGATATTAACTAATGAATTAGCTTCGACTAACTAACAATAAACTAACTAGAAGTCGAGAATAACTTAAGAAATTTGTAGATGATAAAAAAGCCCAAGGTAGAGAATCCCGGCTAACTCTAAGTGAAATCCTGAAACTTTGTTTGGCATTATTCTATCAACATTGGACCTAATGTTGTTCGCTAGAGTTTTCCAACTACTAACGACACCATTCTTGAACTAATTTCCCCAAAATAATCAAGATAATAAACTCGTTCAATTCTAGGTCACAGTTGAATCATGATGTTACCATAACGATTCTAAATCGGGTTAAGTAATTCCTTAATTCTAGGTAACAATTGTTTGACTGACCCAACCTTGTCAATCTTTCCCAAGAATAACAAGAAATAGGGCATAAACAATTGCAAGCTCAAATAATTGAATTCATTAAAACCGCAACCAAATAAATAGAATAAGTATCAATGATTCAGGAATATTTACTCAAAACCACCGAACAACGGGTTCATCAATACCCTAGATAGGGAATGTAGCTACTCATGTTTGTACTAAAAAACGTAATGACTATTCTCAAAACAATCTCTATAATAAACTAGAAATAAGAATAATAGAGAGAAACTCTCTAAATCTTCGATTATGATGATTTTATGGATTCTTCCAAGCCCTTACTCTTTTCGAAAGCAGTGTTATCTTCTTTCCAGGTCGAGATTGTGGCTGGGGAGACGAAAATAAGCTTTTATATTGTATAAAATTTGCTCTAAAGAGCAAAATATCCTGCACGTGCGCTCTGCACTTGATCTTGTCCAGATGAGCGCACGCTGAGAGCACATTAGAGGGAAATTACGTTTTTTTGCACTTTGTCCCTTTCTTCAATTTGAGCAGATTTTTGTCCCACAACTTCAAAAATTCCTTCATTTCTTCTTTCAACTCTCAATCAACCAAAGAGTATCATCTAGGCACAATTTTGGTGAATTTTAACCACTAAATTATTCAAGAACTCTTGAGAATGAAGTTAAACTACTATCAAAATGTAGAGAATTAAGCCAAATATCACTACCTCACACTTAGGCTTTTGCTCGTCCTCGAGCAAAGAAGAGAAATGGTTCAAACTTAACACATAAGCAATCAAAACCAGTTCAAAACTTCTCATCATCCGCTGAGATCAACCATGAAATTCATAGGTCTTTCTTTTACTCATACTCACATATTGAAAATCGAAACTTCGTGACCACATAAATTTCAATGTACCTCACAAGCAAAGAAGTGCCCCATAACTCATACATCTTGTAATTAATCACATAACAATGTGGCATTAGCATTCAAGAACTCTCAAACTCAGCAATGAATTTTCAGATGCACATGAAACAGTACCATAAGCTTGCCCCTTTTGTTGCTATCCACTAATGTAGGCATCTCAAGTAAAGATCAAGTAGGATTTTCTATGGTTGTGATGTAGGCTCATGGACATGTAGGATAATATGGGAAACAATGACTCAACTCCCTATGGCACTACCATGTATTGTCAATCCATTGATCATAGTAGTCCCACCAAAACAATCTTTGTATGGTAACTTCAAAACCAACAATACCTCCTCGATATACCCACTACCTTGCATACATATCTCTTAAGTTTGTGCATATCTTCAACAATTTTCTAGGCATGATCATAAAATTAGTTACGCATCACAACAAGATCTGTTATTAACACTACTTCTATTTTGCACTAAAAAGCACAATTTACACCTTTTTCTTTTGTTTCTCACACTACTTCCTTCACGCACTAAGTACTTTCACAATGTTCAAGTGACGTATTGCCATTAGGGAATAGAGTAACAATTTATGCAATTTACTTCACAAGCTAAGGGGAATCATTAGGCTATTAAAGAAAGAAGGTGAACATGTCATTAGTCACAAAGGAGTTATCTAGGGTAGGTCAATTTAGGATCGTGTGGCTAGACAAATATAGCCTACAATCATTTCCTAACTTGAGAACATATAGGATTTCACCTCAAGCAACCAGCCTTGCAAGTTCTAAACTGACATGTGAACATGAAAATGCTCAATTAGAACTCACCACTCTATGTACATGGAATTCATAGTTCACTCAATTTCAACCCTCAATATGCAAGCATGAGATGAAAAAAAAATTCAAGCATACTTGGTGACTCTCAGAGAAGGCTACATATCAAGGTTCCGAACTTTCCTTAAAATAAAGAAAAAAAAAATATTTTTTTCATATTCTAAAAATGTCCGGTTCAAGATAGCTCCTTGGGAAAGAACCATGGCAAAGAAAACCGAAGAAAAATAAAATTAAAAAAATAAAAGTATACACAAGCAAGACTACTCCTACCTCACATTTATGATTGTGCATTGTCCTCAATGAACATAAATTAAACAAGTTGGGTGTAGAGGCACTTCCCTAAACTGTCACATCGGGAGTGGCTCCATCCTCTGGCCTTGAGCCTGTAGCAATGTTGCCAGGAGAAGCAGTAGCACCAGAAGTGGTGGCATCAGTCTCCTGTTCGGTCTCAAGACGAGGGGTCAATGGCAGGCCAAACAAACAACGCTTCCTCTTCCAAAGTTAGTTGTGTCATGATATCACTAATATCAATATGGCGAGCAACCATATCTCTCTCTGTCACCAATCATATACGAGTCAACATCCGCCTCATCCATGCTAGTTACTACTCAGGTGTGACAACCGTCAACTTATCTTCCCTATGGATATTTACCAGGCTCCATTTCATCACCAGGCTCATTCAAAATACGCAAACTCATCATATACTTGGTTAATGTGCTTGCAAAGAACAACCGCAACTGATGGTTATCTTTTGTTCTCTCCATTTCTTTGTACATCAGGGCCCCAACATTTACATTCATTTTGGTCATCAATTCATATGTTGTGATAACTCTTTCAAACATAATATGAGTGTTGCCTTCGCAAGGAATGAGCCTAAGGCACACAAAGGATAGATATGCCCAAGCTTTTCTTATTAACCATTTGTAAACTAGGGGATTTTAGGCATTACTCTTGCTCTTTATCCACTATGTGTTCGAATTGTCATCACAGAGCACCTTTTGGATGAAAGCATATTCATGTGCAACTGTCAACTCCTCCACTGATATAATATCTGTTTGCTCTAATTTCATAAATTCATTCAAACTTTTAGGGCTGATGTCAACCTTAACACCACGAACAATCACTATGTCGCCCTATGTGAATTTCTAATTCGTATATAGTTCGGGAACTAAGGTCAATTTTGCCTTGCCCATACTATGAAGCAGAACATCCCAACCCCTTCTTTTTAGCCCCGTCACTAATTTAGGTTATTTCTTGTGACAAACATTTTCGTCAATGGGATGTTCAGGGAAGTGTTTCTTTGTCAGCAACGACTCGTAAAATTCTTTGGCTCTTTAAACAAACATCTATTTGGACGACTTTGGTCGCTTGGTGACAGGTTGCTTAACTTCAGCTTCTTGTTCTGGAGTTAATTTACGACTTTGGTCGCTTGGTGACAGGTTGCTCAACTTCATCTTCTTGTTCTGGAGTTAATTTTTTCTTTCCTTTTGCCACTCAATTTTTCTTTGGTGCATTAGATAAGCGAGCCATAGAAATTTCTTGCAAAAAATATGATAATAAGTCTGTGCTCTGATGGGACGAGGCTGACCAAGCATCCGCTCAACAACAATGTTGGATTGCATGTCCAATTTTTAGTAACTAAAACCATGAAGTTATATTTAACAATTTTGCCATCAACAACCAATTTAACAGGGTGCCAAGAATAGAGCTTTAGGGTACTCAGACTTACCCCTCCAACTACATCGGTGCACCATACATTTTAAAGGCAACGGTAAGATAGCTTGCAACATCACCCCACAATGGCAGAATTAGGCTACCCATGCACATAGTGACTTTACTATGGTTCTAAATTCCCACAATCATAAACAAAAGGGATGCTGACTCAAGATTTGCATATTAAAAAGAATGAGTACAAGGGTTACCCCACACTTAGAATTTAGAGCATCGTGCAAGTAAACATTTAACACCACTACAACTTACTCTATCCACAAAAGCGTGCAACTAGCACACAAGGCATCCATGCGCTCTATTTCAAAGTACAAAGAAAGAGCATGACCTTCAACACAACAGACATAGACTCACTGTCAAGTACCACATATGATATATGAGAGTAGGGACTAGGGCCTCCATTTGTACAAGTGAAAAGCATGTGATACTATAATATAGCTCTTGCTAGATGATCACTACATCTAGAACGACATTCAAAGTACAGTTCATACGAAAAAGACGTGGTTACTCAGACTTCACTAATTAAACCAAATTATAATTATGACAATTTAGCAAACATAAGATGTGCGCATCTTTTAAATGCATGCTTTTCACAAAATAAATAAAGGTCTGCCCTACCAGGAGTCTTTCAAGAAGCAAAATTGGAAAACCATACATCTTAGTGTAGAAACATCAACAATTCTTCCAAAAGCATTAATGAAATTTCAATTGTCCGCAAAAACTAAAGTGAAAATTTTCTCAACATAGAATCACAAGGGACATGAAATTTTGGAGTGAGAATTTACATCAGGGGGGTGGGCAACAGAGCATAACGATGGGGCAACATCATCCCTAGGTTCGAACCCTAGGTCGCCCGACTCTAATGGTCACGATAGAACACCATAGAAGAAACAAAAAAAATAAAAAGAGAAGAGAAGAAGAATAAAAAGAAGAAGAAGAAGAAGAAGAAGAAGAAGAAGAAGAAGAAGAAGAAGAAGAAGAAAGAAATAACGCACAGAGAGAGAGGGGGAGATGATACCTATTTGCCAGCGGAGGGAGATGGTGGATGGAGATGAGGCGTGAAGGGGGTGTGGGGAAAGTGGAAGGTGATCGGAGAGAGAGAGAGAGTATGTGGATTTTTTTGGTATGAGGTGTATTATTTAATATACAACAACACTTGTATGCATCTAGCCAACAAGTTAGAATAAATTCTCCATATCTTAATTGGTTCAGGGTCAGGAACCAAATCATTTTCATCTAGAAATATGGATATGCTATATGATTTAAATGTTCCACCATAATGCACAAAGATGGGTTCCCAAAGAAATTTGAGAATATGTGTCGATGATCCCAACATTAGGGGGTGAAAATGGGCAGCTGAAAAAGTTATACATAGAATGAATTATTATGAGTGCATCTGGATCCTCGTACAAGAAAATGTGAACTTGAAGTTCAAGTGATAATTCATTTGTAAAATATTGCCAGGCGCATTTGCTGACCCAAAGTTAAACGTCATATTTCAGCTGCTAAATGCTCCAAATAGAATAAAGTTCATGATGGGTAGAATCTATGGCACGCATGAAGCGTAATAGACTAATCGGTTCCAAAGATAAAACTCTTTGAAGAAACAGAGGAGAAAATGTTCTAGATAGTCATAATGAGGAGGCAAGTGCTCTAGAAGAGCACCACGACATAACACTCTATAAGACGTCATGGTAGAGGCCCAGGTACCTGAAAATAATCTGATTGTGAGATCTCGATAAGTTATATCTTTATTGAGTGATGATGGAACCGATGTAAAATGATCATTGACGATATTGTTGATATAATGTGGTGCTCAATATTATTAATATTGATGAGGATCTTGAGCTCAAATCTGTCATGGAATTTGGACGGATAAATTATCATCCAAATGAAAAATACACAATAAAAATTGACTTCACGTGAAAAATGTGAAGTTGGACGGATAGTTCCAACACCTGAAAGTGAAATGAAAAATCAAGTAGATAGACATAAAGACGACTTGTGGCACAAGATTTTTCATAAATATCCTGACATTAGTTATATGGAGATATGTTCTCCTTTGGTGGATGAAATCGTTTTCAGGTTTTAATTTTGCAATACATGAAAAAATTGATATGCGTATAATGAAAATATTTGAAGGATTCACATTGTTGTGAAGTATAGTAAGGTTTCCAAGAAACAGTATAACAATATTCTAGCGAGATATTGTTTTACTCCTATGTGGATATATTGAAATATGATTAGTGTTATATTGCAAAAGGAATCCTTAATATATTTTTGCTTATTCTAACAAATACTGTCAATATTTTATTGATTATATAAATGCAGGCATTTTCTTGAAGTTCGTTCTTCAAACAATTTATTTGCATATTAGGGTTTCCATATTATTATTCTACAAGGCAATTAATTGTTGATAATTATTCAAGCCATGCCAATATAAGCAAATGATAAAGCAAGTGACTCAACACACAACAGACGTGTGACTTTTCTTTGAAGAGAAGATTCCAATAATATTATAGACGATATTGTTTGCATAGCTCAATTGAAAGAAGGATATATCGAAGGAGACATAATAAAGAAAACTTTACCACAGTTCTTTTTCAAACGCATGATCCTCAACAGAATGGTGAAATTGATATTCAACAAATTTGTTCACGTGATAATTTCGCTGATCTGTTCACTAAGGCATTGCTAACCTCGGTGTTTGAGAAGATGAGATACAAGATTGAAATGCATTGTCTTCAAGAAAAAGTGATGTTTTCATCAGGGGGAGGCAAATATGCATTGTATTTTTTTTCCTTAGCACAGGTTTTGTCCCAATGGGTTTTTCTGGCAAGGTTTTTAATGAGGCAGTAGACAATGCATATTACATGATATGTGTACTCTTTTTCCTTCATTAGGATTTTTTCCCACAGGGTTTCTTTCCTAATAAGGTTTTAACGAGGCTAATGAGCTTTGGACATCCAAGGGGGAGTGTTATGGAATACTTCATTTAGGTGGATGTCCATAACTTCTAAGGGAGTAACACCCACTATTATTCTCTATTAACCCCCACTACTTCTTACCATTATGATTGTAACTCCAATACCTCCATGATCTTTCCCCCATGATCTCAATAGTTAATAACATGTTCATGACATCCTTTTGTATTACCTAAATATCATCCTATAAATAGAGGGTTTGGGCATCACATTGTACACACTTAAATACATGGAAAAATTAAGAATCTCTTCTCTCTTTATTTCTACATCTATTTTCTATTTTTGTCACGACCCAAATTCCCAACCTTAGGGATCGTGATGGCGCCTAACACCACACTTGCTAGGCAAGCCAATGTTAGAGTTTATTTAATTGATTTCCATTAAAGTCTACTTAACCATAACAAATAAACTAAAATTTATTACTTCCATTGCATAAATCCACGAAATAAATAATAAATGAATAATTAAGCCGATCCTCTAACTAAATAAGCAACCATAAGACTACCCCAGGGTCTGGTGTCACAATTTAAGAACTTCTAAGATTACTACAAATAATGGGCTGAAAGAATAATATAGTTGTTTTGAGAAAAATAAAACAGTCTCTATGAATTAGGAGAAGACTCCAGGGATATGCGAACGCCGGCAGATGTAACTCGTGTCTTTGAATGATGGATTGTCACGACCCGAATGACCCTCCGAACGGTCTCGTGACGGCACCTAGTCCCTACGACTAGGTAAGCCTAAAACTTGCGGAAAATAAGGCAAAACAATAATAGAAACAGTAAAGAAGAAGCAATACTATAAAATTTTTAGCCGCTCGGCATTTACATCTTTTACTTTCCCAAAACCCGGAACATCACAAAGTCACAAACTCTGAACTACTGTAGCTCTATACAAAGAAATAAGGAAAATGTATCTATATATCTCCTATATCTGTAGAAGAGTAGGAAGGGGACTAGTGAGATCCCGCGCACGCGACAGAATTACCTCACAGTCTCCTATGCAGCTGCTAAGATGCGCCTAGCCACTGTACTTTGTGCTGGTACCTGGATTTGCACATGGGGAAAACATGCGCAGGAAAGGGCGTGAGTAATCCACATTCGGTACTCCGTAAGTGCCAAGCCTAACCCCAGTCAAGTAGTCCCGAGGTCAGATTGAGACTCTACTGAGTTTTAAAACAAGTCAATATAAATTTAAAACACTGAATATGGATAAGCAATGATAAACAAGATTTATGGAAACTGGAAGAAATTATGACAGAAAGAGAGCCCTCGGCTCAGCACAACATATATCTCAACAGTAAATTTGAAATGCAGTACAAGGGGAAAGCTCCCGTACTTAGTCCGTAGTCCCAATTTAAATATGCTATGCAGTACAGGGGAAAATCTTCCGGATCTCCGTCCGTAGTCCCAATTTAAATATGCGTCTCAGTACAGGGGGAAAGCTTCCGGATCTCGGTCCGTAGTTCCAATTTAAATATGCAATGCAGTACAGGGAGAAATCTCCCGGATCTCGGCCCGTAGTCCCAATTTAAATATGCAACACATAAGTATGTCAGATACAACTTAATTAAACAGTTCAGGAAAAGCAACAGGCATGAATAGAATAAAACTACATAAACATGGTGCAACTAGTAGCAATTAAGAGGAAATCAAGAAGGGACAGGTAGGCATGCTTATTCTTAAGCTAACTACTCAATCAAGACAGGAAACAGTTCTATAGGAATGAGAATGAGTGATTGCATGGAAGAAAAAATGGAATTTTAGCAACAATGACCCGTGTACGCACTCGTCACCTCACGTACATGGCGTCAACGTAACAAAATCAGTATAAAAATATCTAAGGGGAAGTCCCCAACACAGAGTTAGGCAATCCACTTACCTTGACTGCGCTAATCAACTCAATACCACGCTCTTGCAACGAGTATCCGACTCCGGGTGACCCAAATCTATTCAAATCGATTGAATAATGTAAATATGGCCCAAATCTATTCAAATCGATTGCATAATAATATCACTTCAAGGGAACAAAATAGCTAATTATTTCTAAGCTAATACGCGAAATTAGGAAATTCGCCCAAAAAGTACCCCGGCCCACGTCTCAGAATCGGAGAAAATTTATATTTCTCGAACACCATTTGCTCATGAACTCAGTCGAACAAGAATCAACAAAATCCGACGTCTAAATCTCCCTAAATCCTCAGATTTCTACTTGGGGAAGTTTCGTCCCAGTTTCATGTTTTTTCATCCAATTTCATTGATTAAATTGGGGAAATTGATAGAGATTATTGATATACAAATGGATTACGGTTAGAAACGTTACATATGATTCTCTTCTTCAAATTCCACTGAAAATCGCCAAATCCCGAGCTCACAATCGATTTTGGAGTTATGAATTTCAAACCCTCAGATTTTGGTATAACCAGCCCAGGTATTTCGCACCTGCGACACTGGGATCACACCTGTGGAAAAACAATCGCAGGTGCGGAAACTCATTAAAAAACCTGGGGTCGCACCTGCGGTAGCTGGGTCGCAGGTGCGGTTCCGCACCTGTGGATACTCTTCCGAGCCTGTGATTTGGGCCAGCCTAAGCTACATCCGCACCTACGTGCACCCCCTTCGCACCTGCATGTCCGCACCTGCGGAAAAACCATCGCAGGTGCAAGACACCAGACCAGAAATGGTTCAGCTGCTCTTAAGGTTCCAAATTCACCCGTTGGGCATCCGAAACAACCCCGAGGCCCCGGAGACCTCAACCAAATCTACCAACTGACCATAATAACTTGTACAAACTTGGTCGAGTCTTAAAAACACATCTCATAACATCAAAATAATCAATTATGCATAGATTCAAGCCTAAGAAATTATGAAATTTCTAGAATTCACATCCGATGCCGAAACACATCAAAACTCATCCGAATGAACTTAAATTTTGCACACTAGTCACAATTGGTATTACGGACCTGCTGTCACTTTCGAAATTCCATTCCGAGTCCGATATCAAAATTTCACCTATCGACCGAAATCGCCGAATTCCTAACTTTCACCAATTCAAGCCTAAATCTACAACCGACCTCGAAAACACATTCCGAACACGCTCCTAACCCCGAAATCACCCAACGGAGCTAAAGGAGTCGACAAAATTCCATTTCGGATCAATCTTCACACAGCTCTAGCTACAGCCAGATTTCTAAAGCTAAATTCTACATTTATGGACTATGTGTCCAAAATCACCCCGAATTTCATCACTCAACACTCCGACAAGTTCCTATAACATAAATAGACACGGGAGAAGCGGTTATTAGGGGATCAGGGTGCTAACTCTCAAAACGACCGAACGGGTCGTTACATCCTCCCCTTCCCTAAGAAAATCGTTCGTCCTCGAACGAGTATAGAAACATACATGAAGCTGTGAAAAGATGAGGGTACTGATTCCGCATATCCTGCTCGGTCTCCCAAGTCGCCTCCTCGACTGGCTGACCCCTCCACTGAATCTTAACTGAGGCAATATTCTTCGATCTGAGCTTTCTGACCTGCCTGTCCAATATAGCCACAGGCTCCTCAACATATGATAGATCCTTGTCCAACAGGACTGAGCTAAAATCCAAAACATGAGTCGGGTCACCATGATACTTCCGGAGCATGGAAACGTGAAACACCGGATGAACCCCTTCTAGGCTGGGAGGCAGGGCTAGCTCATAAGCAACCTCCCCAACACGTCACAACACCTCAAAAGGGCCAATAAATCTCGGACTCAGCTTGCCTTTCTTCCCGAACCTCATGACGCCCTTCATAGGCGATACCCGAAGCAAAACCCGATCACCAACCATAAATGCCAAGTCACGAACCTTCCGGTCCCCATAACTCTTCTTCCTGGACTGAGCTGTGCGAAGTCTCTCCTGAATCACCTTCACCTTGTCCAGGGCATCCTGAACCAAGTCTGTACCCAACAACCGGGCCTCGCCCGGCTCAAACCGTCCCACGGGAGACCTACACCGCCTACCATACAAAGCCTCATACGACGCCATCTGAATGCTGGACTAGTAGCTGTTGTTATAAGCAAACTCCACAAGAGGCAAGTATCGATCCCATGAACCTACAAAATCTATCACACAGGCACGAAGCATATCCTCGAGAATCTGAATCGTTCACTCGGACTGCCCGTCTGTTTGAGGGTGAAAAGCTGTACTCAACTCTACCCTGGTGCCTAACTCCTGCTGGACAACTCTCCAGAACCGTGAAGTGAACTATGTACCTCTGTCTGAAATGATAGATACTGGGATACCGTGGAGGCGAACAGTCTCTATGATACAAATCTCAGCCAACCTCTCAGATGAATATGTAGTCAGCACTAGAATGAAATGGGCTGATTTGGTCAGCCGATCCACAATCACCCAAATAGCATCATGCTTCCTCAAAGTCCGAGGAAGTCCAACCACAAAGTCCATGGTGATCCGCTCCCACTTCCACTCTGGAAGCTCAATCTGCTGAAGTAATCCTCCTGGTCTCTGATGCTCACATTTGACTTGCTGACAGTTGAGACACTTGGCTACAAACTCCACTATATCCTTCTTCATCCTTCGCCATCAATAGTGCTGTCTCATCTCCTGGTACATCTTCACGGTACCCGGATGGATGGAATACCGCGAACTATGGGCCTCCTCAAGAATCAACTCCCGAAGCCCATCTACGTTGGGTACAAATACGGCCCATCATCCTTATCACCCCATCATAACCTATGGTCACATCCCTGGTATCATCCCGTCGGACTCTATCCTGAAGAACTAAAAGGTGGGGATCATCATACTGGCGCTCTCTGATACGGTCATAAAGGGAAGATTGAGCAACCACACAAGCTAATACCCGGCAAGGCTCAGAAAGATTCAATCTCATGAACTGACTGGATAAGGACTGAACATCTAAGGCTAGAGGTCTCAGCTGCATGAAGGTATGCCAAACTCCCCAAACTCTCCGCCCGGCGACTCAAGGAGTCGGCCACCATATTGGCCTTCCCCGGGTGGTATAATATAGTGATGTCATAGTCCTTTAGCAACTCCAACCACCTACTCTGGCGCCAATTTAGATCCTTCTACCTGAATATGTGCTGCAAACTCTTATGATTCGTGAATATCTCACAGGGAACACCATATAAGTAATGACGCCATATCTTCAGGGTGTGAACAATCGCTGCCAACTCGAGATCATGAACAGGGTAGTTTTTCTCATGCACTTTCAACTGCCTGGACGCGTAGGCAATCACTCTACCGTCATGCATCAACACCGCTCCCAGGCCAATCCTCGAAGCATCACAATAGGTTGTATAGGACCCTGAACCTGTGGGTAATACTAACACTGGGGCTGTAGTCAAGGATGTCTTGAGCTTCTGAAAGCTCTCCTCACACTCTTCAGTCCATAGAAAAGGTTCACCCTTCTGGGTCAGTCTGGTCATGGGCACTGAAATGGATGAAAATCCCTCCACAAAACGGCGATAATACCCAGCCAAACCGAGGAAACTGCGGATCTCAGTAGCTGAGGACGATCTGGACCAACTCTGTACCGCCTCCACCTTCTTCGGATCTACCTTGATCCCATCCGAAGACACCACATGGACTAGGAATGCCACAGAATCAAGCAAAAATTCACACTTAGAAAACTTGGCATACAACTTCTTCTCCCTCAATGTCTGAAGCACGGTCCTCAAGTGCTGCTCATGGTCCTCCTGGGACCGAGAATATACCAGAATGTCATCAATGAACACAATGAAGAAAGTCTCAAGATAAGGCCGAAATATGCTGTGCATCAGGTGCATGAAGGCTGTTGGAGCATTGGTCAGCCCAAATGAAATAACAAGGAACTCATAGTGGCCATATCTGGTCCTGAAAGCAGTCTTCGGGATATCCGACTCCCGAATATTCAACTGATGATAACCCGAACGCAGATCAATCTTGGAGAAAACCCTAGCACCCTGTAACTGGTCAAATAGATCATCAATGCGAGGCAATGGGTACCTGTTCTTCACTGTCACCTTATTCAGCTGTCGGTAGTCAATATACATATGCATCGAGCCATCATTTTTCTTCACAAATAACACCGGAGCACCCCAAGGTCACTGGACCTGATGAATCCCTTTTTAAGCAACTCCGGTAACTGCTCCTTCAACTCCTTCAACTGAGGAGCCATGCGATAGGGAGGAATGGAAATGGGCTGAGTACCCGGAAACAAGTCAATGCCGAAATCAATGTCTCTATCGGGTGGCATACCCGGAAGATCAACTGGAAATACATCAGGATAGTCCCTGACAAGGACAACTGGAACTGACTCAACTGTAGGGGTCTCAACACTAACATCTCTCACATAAGCCAAATATGCATCACATCCTTTTTCAATCATCCGCTGAGCCTTAAGAAAAGAAATGACTCGGTGGGGAGTATACTTGATCACGCTCAACTATGTCTTCTGTAAAGACTAATCGGGCGTTGCAAATATAAATCAGGGGTATTAAGCCCAAAGTCGATCCCACGAGGAATTGAACGTATCAATTGAGTTTATTANTTAGATTGCACCCGAGGTATCGTTATTTCTAATCCAACCTCTAAACCCTCGATTATGACTTTCGTCTTTACTCTAGGAGTGGTGTTGTTCAAACAATTACCTAAATATGCACTCTCTCTCAAGTAGATACATACTAAATAGGCACAGCTAATTGATGGCCATTCAATTAACTACAATAAGAACGTAGTTGAACAAATAGAGAATAATCAATCAAAATATATTAATATCAAACGAAGTTCATCCCCAACGGGTTCTACCAAAACCCTAGATTAAAACTTAGCTACTCATGTTTAAACTAAACAAAACTACAAACAATTGCATAATTGAAATATAAAGTAAGAAATACTAGATTGTAGAAATCGTGTTCTTTCTCTTCAATGGAGTTTCTCTTCTTCTCTACTCTTAATCCACGAAAATT
>ML438208.1:0-17071 GCA_005239525.1 Nicotiana knightiana | reverse complement strand
ATATATATATATATATATATATATATATATATATATATTATATAATATACATATATATGTATATATATATTTTCTTCTATTTAAACATAGAAAAAATCTTATATTCTAAGAATGTGAATATTTTTGTTGTTTTTAATTTTCTTAAATAGAATCTATTAAGAGTAAGATAAAAATTTAACATATTAAGATTAGATATAACCTTAATATTTATAGCAAAATAGTATAGAATTTGGGTGTGGTCAAAAAATAGTTGTTCACAGCCACTATGGGAAGTTTCATTTTGGGGAGCGGGGTCTGATAACGCAAAACGACCGGTCAGGTCGTTACATTCTCTACCTCTTAAACAAACGTTCGTCCTCGAACGGGTCTAGAATCATACCTGAAGTGCTGAATAAGTGCAGATATCTGCTCCGCATGTCCTCCTCGGACTCCCAGGTCGCATCCTCGACTGGTTGGCCCCTCCACTGGACCTTCACTGCAGAAACTCTCTTGGACCTCAATTGGAAATCCTGTCTATCAATAATAGCAATTGGCTCCTCCTCGTAGCCCAACCTCTCATCCAACTGAATAGTGCTGGAATCAACCACGTGAGAGATGTCGGCGTGGTACCTCCGGAGCATGGATACATGAAAGATCGGATGAACTCCTGATAAATTGGGAGGTAAGGCTAGCTCATAATCAACCTCCCCAACTCGCCTCAACACCTCGAAGGGATCTATACTCGGGCTCAGCTTGCTCTTCTTCCCAAACATCATGATACCCTTCATCGGCGAGACCTTCAACAGAACCTTGTCTCCCTCCAATGATACATCACGCGCCCTCTGATTCGCGTAACTCTTCTGTCTGGACTGTGTTATGCGGAGCCTCTCCTGAATCAACTTCACCCTCTCCAAAGCATCCCTCACCAGGTCGATACCATATATAACTTAGCCTCACCATGCTCAACCACCCAATAGGGGAACAACATCGTCGGCCATACAAAGCCTCAAATGGGGTCATCTCGATGCTGGACTGGTAACTATTATTGTAAGCAAACTAGGCCAAAGGCAAGAACTGGTCCCACTAACCCCCGAAGTCAATCACGCATGCCCTGAGCATGTCCTCCAATATCTGAATTGTACGCTCCGACTGGCCATCAGTCTGAGGGTGAAACGCTGTGCTAAGATCTATCTTGGTGCCCATCTCACTATGCAATGCTCTCCAGAAATGCGAGGTGAACTGAGGACCTCGATCTGATATAATGGACACCGGCACACCGTGCAACCGGACTATCTCCCGAATGTAGATTTAGGCTAACCTCTCAGATGTATAAGTAGTAGCTACTGGAATGAAATGTGCCGATTTGGTCAATCTATCCACAATGACCTAAACCGCGTCAACCTTCCGCAAAGTCCGAGGCAACCTAAGCACGAAGTCCATAGTGATGCGCTCCCATTTCCACTTAGGAATGGGCATCTGCTGAAGTAGGCCTCCTGGCCTCTGGTGCTCATACTTCACCTGCTGACAATTAAGACACCTAGTCACATACTCCACGATGTCCCTCTTCATCCGCCTCCACCAGTAATACTGCTTCAAATCACGATACATCTTTGTAGCACCAGGATGAATAGAATCGAGAACTATGTGCCTCCTCTAGAATCCTCTCCCTCAGGCCATCAACATTAGGAGCACACAAGCGGCCCTAAAGTCTCAGAACACAATCTTCTCCAATAGTAACCTCCTTGGCCCTACCCTGAACCACTGTCTCCCGAAGCTCTGCTAAGCACGGATCATAGAACTGCCGAGCCTTAATCTCCCCCAATAACGAAGACTGAGCAACCACATGTGCTAAAACTCGACGAGGCTCTGAAAGGTCTAATCTCACCAGGCGATTGGCCCAGGACTGAATGTCCAAGGCTAGAGGTCACTCATCTGCTGCAATATAAGCCAAACTACTCATACTCTCCGCCTTCCTGCTCAAAGCATCTACTACCACGTTTGCCTTGCCCGGATGATAAAGGATGGTGATATCATAATCCTTAAACAACTCAAGCTATCTGCGCTGCCTCAAATTAAGATCCATCTGCTTAAACAAGTGCTGCAAGATATGGTGGTCTGTATAAACCTCACAAGACACTCCATACAAGTAGTGCCTCCAAATCTTAAGAGCATGAACAATCTCCGCCAACTCCAAATCGTGCACAGTGTAATTCTTCTCATGAACCTTCAGCTGGCACGAAGCATAAGCAATAACTCTCCCTTCCTGCATCAATACACACCCCAAGCCAACGCACGAAGCGTCGCAATATACTGTATACATCCCAGAACCGGAAGGCAATACTAGAATTGGTGCTGAGGTCAATGTTGTCTTGAGCTTCTGAAAGCTCGCCTCACACTCGTCAGACCATCGGAATGGGGCATTCTTCTGAGTCAATCTGGTCAATGGATTTGCAATATAAGAGAACCCCTCCAAAAATCGGCGATAATAGCCTGTTAGGCCCAAAAAGCTCCTGAAGTAGGACGCGACCAACTCTGAACTGCCTCGATCTTCTGAGGATCAACCTTGATACCCTCTCCGGATACCACATTCCCTAGGAATGCTACGAAATCGAACCAGAACTCACACTTGGAGAACTTATCATATAGCTTCTGTTCCCGCAGGTCTGGAGCACAACCCTCAAATGTTGCTCGTGCTCACCCAGGCTACGTGAGTAAATCAAGATGTCATCCATGAAGACAATGACAAAGGAATCAATATACGGCTTGAACACCTTATTCATCAAGTCCATGAATGTTTTTGGGGCATTAGTCAAGCCAAAGGACATCACCAGGAACTCATAATGGCCATATCTCGTATGAAAAGCAGTCTTCGGAACATCTGAAGCCCGAATCTTCAACTGATGATATCCCGATCTCAAATCAATCTTAGGAAACACACAAGCAGCCTGCAACTGGTCAAACAAATCATCGATGCGCGGCAAAGGATACTTGTTCTTAATGGTAACCTTGTTCAACTGGCGGTAATCAATACACATCCGCATGGACCCATCCTTCTTCTTCACGAATAGAACCGGAGCACCCCACGGCGATACACTCGGTCTGATGAACCCCTTAGCTAATAACTCCTCAAGCTGCTCCTTCAAATCCTTCAGAGCCATACGGTACGGAGGAATAGATATAGGTTGGGTGCCTGGAGCTAAATCAATGTAGAAATAAATATCACGGTCCGGAGGCATGCCTGGAAGGTCTGAAGGAAATACATTAGCAAACTCTCAAACCACTAGCACTGAATCAATCATCGAAGACTCGGCGGTGGTGTCCCGCACATAAGCAAAATAGGCCAAACAACCCTTCTCGACCATATGCCGAGCCTTCATGAATGAAATAAACCGGCTGGCTGCACTAATTGAGGAACCCCTCCACTCCAGCCTAGGCGACTCGGGCATAGCTAAAGTAACTGTCTTGGCATGGCAATCTAGCACGACATGATAAGGAGATAGCCAATCCATGCCTAGAATAATCTCAAAATCAATCATGTCGAGCAACAAAAGGTCCTCTCTGGTCTCGAACCCACAGAAGGTGATCTCACAAGACCGATAAATCCGGTCTACCACCACAGAATCGCCCACATGAGTGCACACATATATAGGAGAACCCAAGGACTCGCGAGGAGCATCCAGAAAATGAGCAAATAATGTTGAACCATAAGAATATGTGGATCCTGGATCAAATAATATTGAAGCCTCTCTACCACATACTGAGATAATACATGTGATCATGGCGTCTGAGGCTACTGCATCTGATCTGGCCGGAATGGCATAGAATCTAGCTGGAGTACTGGAAGACTGAGCTCCACTAGGGTGAACAGGAGCTGCCTGACCTCCCCCTGACTGGCCTCCATCTCTAGGACGACCCCTGTCGACCTCTCATCCACCTCTAGATGGCCGGACTGCTGGTGCCGGACCCATCTGCTGATAAGCCTATTGTGCAGCCTTTCCCCAAAACCTGGGACATTGCCTCCTCATATGACATGTCTCTCCACACTCGTAACAACTCCAAGGTACCATAGTTTGCTGCCCCGAAGAAGAACCCTGAACGGCCGGAGGAAGATGTCCCTCTGCATAGCACTGAAGTAGGGGGCGGAGGATCTCAGATGACTGGGATAACCACTGGGTGAACTCTGAATGGCTGGAGGACGGTAGGAACGCTCTGGCGTGGCGCTGAAATGAGGCCTCGCTGAAACACCTCGGGGAGGTGGTGGAGGCGCTGAATATAAAGGCCTGCTGGGCTGACCACTGCTAAGATGACCTTTGCCCCTAGTTAGGGCACCTCTGAAATCTCCAGAGAATCTAGCCCTCTTGTCCTGCTGCCCCTGCTCCCTGCTCCTCGACCGATACCCCTCGATCCTGCGAGCAATCTCTACCACGAGCTGATAAGGAGTACTCATCTCCACCTCTCGGGCCATGGTGGCCCTAATACCTGGATGCAACCCAGCATCCAGGTATAGTAAATCATCGACTACACGATAGAGTAAGAACAAAGAGAGGTTTCCTAACACCCTATAGCCTCCTGAAAAGAAGTACATACGTCTCTGTACCGATCCGCAAGACTCTACTGGGTTTGCCCGTGACTTGTGAGACCTACGTGAACCTAGTGCTCTGATACCATGTTGTCACGACCTAAAATCCTATCTTAGGTCGTGATGGCGCCCAACGGCGGGGTCACACTAGCCAACACTCAATTTACTAAGGGTTATTTCTTATTAGATTAAACATATCAACATATACTCAATTTTTAAAACTTAAAACATGAATCGACAAGGATAATTCGCCAATTTTTTTTTTCAAAAGNCTACGGGCATACTAACAGAATATACAAAAGATATAATATACAGTCCCACTTTCTGAAGGAAATAGACGGGAAATAAGAAAAAGAAACCCCATGGTGCTGCCGGAGATTGCCAGGAGAAAAGCAGCTCACGTGAAGTCAGGTCCGTCTATAATCAAAGTCAAGATCCGGTCCGACAACCAGATGCACCAGCCTCAGAACCTGTACAATTAAGTACAGAAGCGTAGCATGAGTACATAAATATATATGTACCCAGTGAGTATCCCGCCTAACCTCGAAGAGGTAGTGACGAGAGGTCGACATGAAACTCACTAAGTTCCAACAATATAATTTAACAGAATATGATGGAAACGGTAGGCATGTAAGGGCAGTGAAGCAAAAAATATATATAAGGCACTGAAATCCAAGGGAGTATTGAGAATGAATAAAACAATTACTACTTCACCTTCCCCCAATTATCTGTCAGATCAATGTCCATGAATTTAGTAACAAATAAATCATGCGCATGCAGGGTAAGACCAACCGGCCGGAGTCATAAGATAGTCATGTCCGTGCACTTCCGAGGGTCGAACGGCCCGAACCATAAGTGCACCTTACCATAAAGTACTCACATCTATGCTCTGCCGAGGATCGAACGGCCCGAACCAAAAGTGCATCTTAACCATAAAGTAACCCTCTCTATGCACTGCCGAGGATCAAACGGTCCGAACAAAAAGTGCATCTCTCAATCCGCCGTGGCGTACGGCCCATTCCCATAAGAGTGGGGGAAATCACACTCCGCTCGTGGAATGTAAATTGCGAAGCGGTCACATGCACACACTTTATTCCTTTATAAATTACTTTTAATTGAACAATTCCTTACAAGTTTTCTCAAATTCCATGACCTCAGGGAAATAAGCCGCATGTAACATTTAATTTATTAAGCATATAGTTCATATCAAGTAAAACACAAGGCATGATGTGGGCCTAACTACCCGGACAAAATAGTAATAGCCGCTACGTACGGACTCTCGTCACTTTGTACCTATGTAGCCCCCACATTTCAAAAATTCACGAAGGAACCACTCATCCATAACCTAAGGATCGTTAATACATGATTTTTACTTGATTTCATAGCTAATTGACGTGTAATTCTCTAAATTCCCGAAAGCCCTAGGTTACTGCCCAATTCTTGATTTTTACTAATTAAGAAAGTTAACTTAACTAAGAGTTCATGAATTAAACCAGCTTTGGGATGGAATTTACTTACCTCACAGTGGTTGGATCGTGGAGCCCCTTTCCCAAGTTCTCAAAGTGTTTTAATGGAGGAAGGATTGAAGAAAACAATGAAGAATCCCGTATTTAAGAAACACATTGCCTGACAATGGTTCCGCACCTGCGGCTCAAGGACCGCACCTGCTAGCAAAGGCTCGCACCTGCGGAAATGGACGAGGAAGCCTGGGCCCGCACCTGCGTCTCCACTTCTGCGGAACTTTGTCCGTACCTGCGAGAAATGGGCAGCCAATAGAGGTCTCACCTGCGAGGCTGGGACCGCAGGAGCGGTCCTGCACCTGCGACTGGGCAACTGCACCTGCGGTCACACCAGAACAGGTGCACCAGCAGCTATTTCAGCTGGTTTTTAGCCTCGTGTGGTGTCCAGGAGGCACCTGGGCCCACCCGAGCCCCCATCCAAATATACCAACAAGTCCCAAATCATAATACGGACTCGCTCGAGCCTTCGAAACACCCAAAACCACGCTAAAACTCAAAATCACACCTCAAAACCCCTAAAACCAAACTTAGGAACTTTAAGTTTCCTTGACTTCGCTAACAAAGCGCCGAACCGACCTATACTACTCGGAATGACACCAAATTTTTCATGCAAGTCATAAATGACATAACGGAACTATTCTCGGTCTCGAAATTCTTTCAAGACCTCGATAACTCAAAAACACATCCCAAATCACAATAGGAACCTAAGGAACTCTTATTTCAATATTGGGCGCCGAAATACTCCCGGGTCATCCAAAACCCTATTCCGAACATACGCCCAAGTCTGAAATCAACATATGAAGCTATCGAAACCGTCGAAACTCGATTTCGAGGTTGTTTACTAAAAATGTTGACCGAAGTCAAACTTGGCCATAAAGGCCAACCTTAAGGAACCAAGTGTTCCTATAGCACTCTAAACACTTCCGAATCCCGAACCACCAGTACTCGCGAGTCATAAAACATAATAAGCCACTATGGGAAGTTTCATTTTGGGGAGCGGGGTCCGATAACGCAAAAAGACTGGTCGGGTCATTACAGGATAGGTGAGTGATCTCCAGTCCTGGGAAAGTCTGTTGCAGCTCCATATTGCCTAGGCACCTATCAAGTCTCTTGAAAATGCAGCCTTCCTCAGATTGACCATTCCACCAATTAAATATACTCCCTTTGAACCCCAAGTCTGTTAAATTGCATGTGTTGATGCAATGTCGAAAATCATCAACTTCGTTAATATGTACTGGAAGACCCCCATGTTTTTCTTCTTCATCCCATATAACATTGAAATCACCCCCTACAAGCCATGGAGTGTTCATGCCTCTATCCATTGCATATAGGGAATCCCATAGCTCTATTCTCTCTATTGATTTACATTTGGCATATACCAAAGTTAGAATTAACTCCACATGAGTCTCAGTATGGAATAGTTTCAAAGTCAGCTACTGCACCATGTTATCTAGAATTGTGACTTCAAAAACCTCATCAATAAATGCCCAAATTTTGTTTGAGACATTGAATACAGCATGTGTTAGGCCAAGTTTTCTTCTATACCTTTCAATTTTGTTAGCTTGTTGCATAGGCTCCATAATGCCAATGAAGTCAAAATGCTTATGTCTGTGCATAGTGATTATTCTCTCAAATGCTTGCATCGTTACTGATCTAACATTCCATATTAGTGCATTCATCACTGATTTAATGATTTAGTTAGAGTCTTTCTTGTTTGTACTCCACCAGTAGGAGGATTGGATGATTCTTTCAAATGCTTTTTTCTTCCCTTTGTAGCAGACTTCACCTTATCAATTTTCCTTGGTGATAGGTCCCCTTGTCTAGCAACATTGAGGAAGTTTTGATCTGATGATTCTTCATCTAAATCCCTGTCTGCATTATCACCTCTGGCCTCTACATCCTTTACCCCTTCTGTGTTAATCACATTTTTATTCAATTGAACAGAACTCATAGGAAGATCAACAGTATGTTTCGATGGAACAGTAGCCTTCAATGCAACAGTAGACACAGCAACAAGATTCAATGGAACAGTACTCTCTACTATTTTCTGTCTAGTTCTGTGTTGTTTTCTTGTTGCTTTTGCACTGTCTTGAGCTTCAGTTGCACTATCTCCCCTATCTTCATCACATGTTCCATCTGGATCATCCACATTTATATTCACCTCTTTATTTCTAGCTTCTTCTATCCTGTTTCCTTCTATGTTTTTTTGTTCATCTTTGTTTGAATTCAAATCTTTGGATGCCAAACTCTGTTCTTCCGTGATTTGTTTTTGTTTTGATGTTCCATTTACACTTTGATCCTCTTCATCATCTGCTTCATCTTATGCATCACCTCTCATTTCTTCTTCACTTTGCATCTCATCAGGTATTTCCCCTTCTTCTGAGTCAATTTCTGTTTGATTTACCCATAGTCTGCCACATTTCCAGTTGATCGTCTTATTGCTTTTAAACTTCTCATATTCTACATCCTCAACCTGCTCCTTGTCATTATTTTTTACCGTGTCCATTTCAACTCCAATGGCCTGTGTTGGTACTTCTTGGCATGTTATACTAACTTCCACCATAGTTTCTTTGAAAGTTCTGTTTACCCATTGTGTTGTGTTTTCCTTGTTTTGCTGATCCACCTTGCTTTTTCCAACTGAATTAGGATTTCCATTGTTAACATTCTTGTCAGCCCTAGAAGACTTAGATTTGAATGCTGGTGTAGTAGGGTTCAATGCTATTGTCTCCTTAGTAACAGGTCTGATTTCTTTCCCAGAGTTTTCCTCATTTAATTCTATTTGATTGTTCTCTTTACCTTCACTGTTGTCAACCTCCAGTATGGCAAATTTGTTAGCAGTTTGAACTTGCCTTGTTACCTCTGCAGCCTGTTTGTCTACTGTGGCAATCTCTTGTCCAGTTTTAGTCCCTCCATAAGGTGCCTTCTCCTTTCCTTTTCCTTTATTATCCCTAACTTTATTCCATTGTTGACTTACATTACCCACTACTTTGCCACTTGATAGAATCATCAAAGGAGTTGTTTCCTTATGCTTTTCTGTATTTTCTTCAATCACAGTCTCCATTGTAGCCTGTTGATCCTCATTCCTTGTTTCCATAAGTTCAGGTGAATCCTCCAGCATTCGATCATATCATGTCCCTGCAGCTTGCATTCTCTACAATAATTGGGTAAATAATCGTATTTGATATTTACCCATTCAGTTCTAACCTCAGAGCTTGTTTCATTGACAATGTCCATACGAATCTTCTTAGGCAGATCAGCAAAGAGGTCAACCAGTACCTTCACACGTGCACAGTTAGGTCTTGTTTTATTAATTGTGGCTAAATCAACATGGAGAGGCTTACCTACTGCTGATGCTAAGGAAAATAGACACTCCTTCACAAAGACAGTAGGTAACAAATTGGGAAAGGATATCCAAGCCATAACTTTGGAGGTTTCTTCTCCAGCCTTGAATTTAGAATCATACAACAAGGTTCTCAATTGAAATTCCTTCCCTAGCTTGTCCTTGATGTAATATACACTCTTCGACGAGAATTCAATAAAATCTTGCCATAATGTCAATAGTACCAATAGATGCATGTCCCTAAGATATCAGATATTGCACTCACCTTTGATACCACATTGCATAGGGATTATTCGATGTAATTCTTTCAATTCTATCCAGCCATAAGAAAATTTGCAAACGACTGCATATTGAAAACCTTCTATAACGTTCATGCGCGCAACTTGTGCTTCTGAGAAATTGACCAGTGGTTGTCCTTGCAAAACCGATGCTCGCCTGAATGGAATTGACTCTATAGTCGTTACACGATCTGGCATGGCATTACTCAATGTAGGTTTTACTGCCTTATCATAATCCATGGGGTGTTGCAGGTTATTTGTGGTCGTGGAGGGCTGGGCTACGGTGGAGGGTGGTTGTGGGGCTTGCCCAGCCGTTGGTGGAGGCTCACCACCGGCCGGTGAGGCCAGAGTAGTGAAAACTAGGTTTAAGCGTCAAGAATAGGGTTTTTTTAATGATAGAGAAGAGAGCGTTGGGGCGATACATCAAATAACTCGTCATACACTGGCCATCTTCGAATTTAATCCATCTAGGGTGAGTTTTGGATAGGCTACGAGATGTTTTAAACTTATAAAAATTTTGTTGTATAACTGTTTCTGGTGCACCGACGAATTGTTGTTCGCGTTCGCGAAGAGTAAATTTGCTGAGGGAGAAATTCTTTTTCGCGAACGTGAGGTACTGGATGCGAAAGTGAAGTACTGGGGTAGTACCCTTCACGAACACGACCAGCCCTCCGCGAACACGATGAGTTATGGGGCCTCGGGGAGGGGAATCGAATTGCTCTTTGCGAATGCGACTATTGGGCCACGAAACTGAGGTGGGCTTAACATCGCGAACGCGAATAGTACATCGTGAACGTGAAGGCCTTTGGGCCTCAATGCTCCACGAACGCGACAGGCCCTTCGCGAACGCGAAAAACCTGTCCAGCGATTAAAACAGAATCTAAAAACAGGATTAAGTCATTCTTCCATATTTTCAAAACCAAGAAGGATTAGAGGCGATTTTCAAGAGAAAACTTCTTCCCCAAAGTGTTGGTAAATGATTCTAAACTATTTCCTCCCAATTACCCATTGTTTATCATCAATTTGAAATAAAAAATCTAGAGTTTTCATGGTGGAATTTAGGGGTTTGGGTAAAATAAGGGAATTTTTTCAAATTGGAATTTAGACCTCGAATAGGGGTCGGATTCCGGAACTAATTATATATTCGGGCTCGGGGGTGAATGGGTAAATAGATTTTGGTCCGAACCCCGAGTTTGGACCAAGCGGGCCCGGGGTTGGTTTGTAACTTTTTTTTGGGAATACTTAGGAAATTAGTAAATATACATTAAAGTTGATGCCTTTAGTGTTAATTGATGATATTGAACTAATTATGATTAGATACACGTGAGTTGGAGGCAAATTCTAAAAGGAAAGTTGTTCTTGAGCAATGAGTGGCCTGCGAAGTCGAGGTAATTGTTATGTCTAACCTTAGCTTGAGCGAATAGGTATTGCATGATTACTTGCTATGTGTTTTTTTGTTGAAAGCGATGTATAGGTGAAGTGACGAGTACCTATACGTTGTGGTCGAGTCATAACATGCGAGTGAAAGTCCATTCTTGTTATTATTGTAGTCTTAAAGCCTATATCCATGCTTATTGTTGCTATTAAAATATTGGAATAACGGTATCCGGTTTAGCCGAGATGGATAACATTGTGAATATCGAATTGAGGTTGAGATGTTTAATTGTGAAAGTAATTAAGATGAAATATTGATTTCTTTTGAAACTGCTCTTTATCTATGGTTATTTATTATGTGATTGGTGAGGAAGAGTGTAAAGCACGAAGGGTGATGCCGTGCATTCTTATTTATTTATATTGTGAGGATGAGAGTAAAAACACGAAGGGTGATGTCATGCATTGTAACGACCCAGTCGAACGTTTTGAGAGTTAGCGCCTCGATCCCCTAATAACTGCTTTTCCTACATTTTTTCTACCTTTGGGACTTGCCGGAGTGATTAGTTATGGAATTCGGAGGGTTTTGGGAAACATAATCCCTAATTATGAATCTAGGCCTTAGAAATCGGACCGTAGTTGGAACTATGTGAAGACAGATCCAGAATGGAAATTTGTTGACTCTGTTAGCTCCGTTAAGTTATTTTGGGGTTAGGAGCACGTCCGGAATGTGTTTTCGGGGTCCGTAGTAGATTTAGGCTTGAATTGGCGAAAGTTAGAATTTCGGCAATTTTTACCGATAGGTGAAATTTTGATATTGCGCTCGGAATGGGATTCCGGAAGTGGCAGCAGTTCCGTAGTGTAATTTATGACTTGTGTGTCAAATTTGAGTTCATTTGGATTAGTTTTGACGTGTTTCGGCATCGTTTGTGGATTTTGGGAAAAAATGCTAACTTCCTAGGCTTGAATTCATGTTTAATTCGTGTTTTTGGTGTTATGTGACGTGGTTTGAAGGATCAACTAAGTCTGAGTGGTGTTATATGACTGATTGGTAGGTTTGGTTGAGGTTCCGGGGGCCTCGGGTCTGTTTCGGGTGCCCAAGGCTGGCTGGGCAGATGCGGCTGGGTTTCCGCAGAAGCAGAGCCGTAGATGCGGCCCAGGGATCGCAGGTGCGGACCCAAAACTTTAAATGATTTTTCACACCTGCGATGGATTCTCCGCAGGTGCGGTACCGCAGGAGTGGAAATCACTGTCAGAAATAACAAATTCGAGGGTTTGAATTTCAAAACTTCTAAAAATGATTTGGAGCACGGGAATAGGCGATTTTGGGTGGATTTTGAAGAGGAGACCAGTAGGTAACGACTCCAAATCCTATTTCACTTGTATTTCATCAATCTATAGTAAGTTTTCCAATCTAATCAAGGAATTTGAGTGGAAAAAAATAGAAGAATGGGAGAAAAGTTCCCCCAATTGAAAATCTGAGAATTTAATGGGAGCTTGACGTTGGATTTTGATGATTCTTGTTCGAGTGTGTTCGTGAGTGAATGGGTGTTCTAAATTGGTAACTTTCACTTGATTCCGAGACGTGGGCCCGGGGGACTTTTGGGACGATTTTCTTAATTTTGCGTATTAGCTTCGAATTAATTAGTTAGATTAATTTCTTGAAGTTACATTTACATTACGCAATTGAATTGAATAGATTCGGGCCATTTGGAGTCGGGTACTCGTGGCAAGAACGTGATTTCGAGTTGAGTTGAGTAGTCGAGGTATGTGGCTTGCCTAACTGTGTTGGGGACTTCCTGCTTAGGTTGTTTTGGCATTTATTTGTTGTGTGGGCGCCGTGTACGTGAGATGACGAGTACGTGCACGGGCCATTGTTGCTAAAATTCCATTTTTTGAAAATTGTAAATTATTTCCCTCATATTACCTTGCTTAATGTGTTAATTGTTTAGATTAGATTAGGAAAAGCATGCCTACCTGTTTAATATTAAATTTGCATATCTGATACTCTATGCGCCATGGTTAGTTAGTTTATTGATTTTCCCTACCTGTGATTTGATGAACTGTTTAAATTGATGCTTTATCTGACATTCATTTTGCATCGTATATTTAAATTGGGGACTACGGACGTATTCTGGGAGATCCCCCCCTATACTGCATATTTAAATTGGGGACTACAGACGTATTCTAGGAGATCCCCCATGTACTGCATATTTAAATTGGGGACTACAGACGTATTTTGGGAGATTCCCCTCGTACTGCATATTTAAATTGGGGACTACGGACGTATTCTGGGAGATCCCCCATGCACTACATAATTATTTTTGGAACTACGGGACGGTATCCCGGGAGATTCCGCATTGTGATACGTTGTGCTGAGCCAAGGGCTCTCTTTACTATTATGTTCTTGATTATTCCTTATGTGAATTTTATGTGTGGATCGGGTGGCACGTCTTCACGTATTATGTTATTTGGATCGGGTTGCACGCCGCAATAGTGTGATGTTGAGTACGGTCCCCTATATCTATTTTCTGTGTTTTACTTTCTAATTTCTGAGAAGAGTTCATAATAAGTTGCGTGAGTTGAGTAGTCCCTTCCTGAGTCATTTCTTTATGTATCATGTTCGAGTTGTGGCCTATTGGCGCATTATGGCATTGTGTGGGATTGTTGGTCATGTCTGGGATGATTTGTATTTGAACAGTTCATATTGAGTGAGACGAGATTATTAGATCAGGGATCAGTGTGATAAGGTTATGCGGAATATATTAAAGGACAATTACCATTATTTGGTTGTAATGATATGAGGATCTAAGTCAAAAATGAGAAATTAATTGTTTGGTTAACTCTACAGTTGGTTATGAACTTCTACACATTTCCTCCGTGGTGGTGGTATCGCCAGCATTATAGCAGGATGTATATATATATCATAAGGTGCATTGGGAGCATCAGATTCGTGAAATTTTGGCTATTAAGGTTCAGGGAGTGTCATTGTGGTCAGATGATGAGTTATGTGGTGCATGGTGATGATTCAGCAAAGGTATGCAGTCATGTTCTGGTATATCGTGTGGTAGTTGATACGGTGTTTATATATTGGAACTAGGCCTGGCCGAGAACTTTAGGTATTGGAATTGGGTTCTGAGCTGATTGTATGGATAAATGAGGATGTCTTCAGGTTTGATCATGCCTATGTGCTCAACTGGGTTGCGGTATCACGGGCAGGTGCTCGAGGTGTTAAACAGTGATTTTAGATAACTCCAGAGCAGTTCTTAGCACGTTCGAGGACGAACGTCTATTTAAGTGGGGGAGAATGTAACGACCCGACCGATCGTTTTGAGCTCTAGCGCGTCGTTCAGCTGTTTGAAGTCATGAGCAGCTCCATTTCAGGTATTATGGCTCGTAGGCATCGTCGGAGTTGAATTTCGGGAAGTTCGGAGTCAAATTGGAAAGAAAATTCTCATTTCAGAAGCCTTAAGTTGGAGAAATTGACTAAGATTGGAATTTTGAGTAAACGACCTCCGAATCGGAGTTTGAAGGTTCATCCAGGTTCATATGATGATTTTGAACTTGGGCGTATGTCCGGATCGGGTTTTGGATTACCCCTGGAGCATTTCGGCGTATATTGTGGAAGTTAGTGTTTTAGAAGGATTTCATAAATTTGGGTTGGAAAGCATTTCAGACTTATTGATGTCCGTAAGGGACTCCGAGCTTGGGAATAGCTTCGTATGGATTCTGAATTTGGGAGAGCGATTGAAAGTGAATTTGGATGTCCGTAGGTTATTTTGAAGTCATTTGGCTAAAGATAGAAATTTGAAGGTTTTCGAGAAATCCGACCAGAAGTGGAAATTTTGATATCGGGGTCGGAATGCGATTCCGGAAGTTAGAGCAGGTCCCTAATGTCGAATATAACTTGTGTCCAAAATTTGAGGTCAATCGAACGTGATTTGATAGGTTTTGGCGTCGAATGTGGAAGTTTGAAAGTTCTAAGTTCATTAAGCTTGAATCGGGCTGTGATTCGTGATTTCGATGTTGTTTGATGTGATTTCAAGGCTCGACTAAGTTTGAATGAGGTTTGGGACTGGTTGGTAGTTTTGGTTGAGGTCCCGGGGGCCTCGGGCATGTTTCGGATGCTCAACGGGTCGATTCTTGCCTTGTGAGGATTGCTGGTTTTCTGGTATGAGTGCAACAGGTTTTTACTATATGTGATCGCGTGAGTGAGTATGCGATCGCATACAAGGATTTGGGAGGCTGCTGATTTTGGCTTGTGCGATCGCAGGTAAGTGTATGCGATCACAGTAGAGGAAATGCGGGGTTGTTGTTTTGGCCTATGCGAACGCAGGGATGAAGCTGCGATCGCGGAGAAGGAAATTTGGAGCGAGCTGGGAATGGCCTGTGCGATCGCATGAATGAGAGTGTGATCGTGTAGGGAAATTATGGAGGCAGTACAGAAGGACTACGCGATCGCGGAGGCATTTGTGTGATCGCATAGAAGGATGTCTGGGCAGTGTATTATTTTAAGACGGGATTTGGGACATTTTTTTACTTGGTGTGCACGATTTTGGAGGAGCTTCAAGAGAGGGTTTTCGTCAAGGATCACAAGGTAAGTAATTCCTTCATGTTTCTAAGTTAAATAAAAGGTTACTACATGGAATTATACATGAAAATTGTGGAAAATTTTGAAAAATAATGAAGAAAACCTAAAAATAGTATTTTTGATTTCCACCACGAATTTGAGCATGGAAAGTGTAAATTGTATATTTGAGCTAGTAAGGCTATGGGTAGAATATATCTTCGAGATATTTCAGATTCCGGGCACATGGGCCCGAGGGCATTTTGGTCAATTCACTGAGCAAGGTTGGGAAATTATATAATTTGGAATTGTTGCAAATATTAGAGTATATTTTCATTGGTTTGTTGTTGTTTGGATAGTTTCGGAGCATTGTGCAACGATTTGAGTCATCGGAAGGGCTTGGAAGCCGGTTATGGAATTTCGAAGCGAGGTAAGTCTCCTTTCTAACTTTGTGAGGGAGAATTGTCCCCCTAGGTGAACTAATTAAGTATGTGCTACTATCTGCGGGGGGCTACGTACGCACGAGGTGACGGGAGTCCGTGCGTAGCTACTATTATGCCATTTCCGGGTAGTCTAGGATCCACTAGCATGCCTTACGTGTTGTACATGTGATCCTGCGAATAATATTAGGCTGTAAATGTTATTGAATCGGTAATTGATTTCCTAAGAATACTAGAGTGTACCTTTCATAATTATTTAGAAAGAGAATTGATTCCTCCGTGGATAATTGTATACCTGATAAGGTTATATTATTGAATATTATTAAACTTGGCAAATGAGTTTCAAAACAAATATTAAAAAGCTATTTTTCATGTTCCTTTAAGAAGAATTTTACCACTTTCCGGAGTAATGGTTGTCTTGATAAAAATGCGGATTTATTATGTGAATATGTGTACATATGAGCACATGAGTCACAGGTATGATTCGCGAGCAGGCTAGCCTTATTATTTTTATGTTGATCGCGTCGCATGATCGATTCGCGAGCGGGAAAAAATAGATGCATCTATGGTTTGAGCCGTTCGACCCTTCGACAGTGCACAGTTTATTATTGTTGGTCCGAGCCGTTCGACCCTCGGCATTGCTTTCGCATGATATTTACTGCGTATTTGCTGTGATTTTTGCCTGATTACTGGCCTAGAAGTTTAAGTTGTCAACTGAAATGACAGAGATTTAAAGTTATTAAAATTTTGGTAGAAGTTGTTCCTTCCCGTTGATTATTTGTTATTTGATTAAATCACCCATGTTTTATTAGTTGTTATTGAAGTGACGAAGAGTTAAAGTGTTAAATGTGGAAGAGTTGATGTTATTCATTCCTGACTTTAATAAATTACCTATGATAATCATGCTTAGTGTCACACATAAATATACTAAATCGACCTCTAGCAAGTGTCTAATTCGACCTCTCGTCACTACCTCTCTGAGGTTAGGCGGGCGACT